>JARHVA010007822.1:397500-425000 GCA_037957365.1 Torreya grandis
TGCAAAATTTGCATTTTACCAATCCAAACAAAAATTAAAAACTAGTTGTCTTCCAATAATTAGGCTTAAGAAAAGCCCTGATTCCACTTCAATTGAGCTTTGCCTAATTTTTTAATCATTAATATATTATTTTCAAAATTGTGCATGTTACTCTACATTACAAGTCCAAGTAACTTACTCAAAGTCCACTTAATCATTATTAGCAATGATAAGTATTATTTCCACTTCAACATAGTTTATGCATGTTATAAAGATTAAGCTTGGATCTTAGGTTGGTATTTAGCATAATTTAACCTTTTTGAATAACTAGTAAAGTTAATTATCTCCTTTATTTTTATGGTAATAAAACTAACACAACATCAAATATCTTCTTATATCAAAATTATAGAACGGAAAAATATTTATTTTAATCATAACAAGATAATTGTTTGTGTTATTACTAGTTTATATGGGTTAAATATGTCTTTATTTATTTTAATATCTTGGCATATATTGATATTCTAAAATATCAATAATAGGAATATTAACATTCTAAAATTTTGTGAAGAGATTTTGTTAATCTATATATAATAGTAATTAGATATCGTCTACTAGATTTATGTTCTCGTAATCATACTATATTTACAAATATAAGTAAAGTAACCTTATAAAATCATATTGAAACATTAAGCACTAAGTATACATAAAATATACATAATTCAATCATATTCAAGATTTATTCCATATCCATGCACTAACATTTATAACACACAAACTCTAATGTTTAACTACAAGTAACTTCAAAACATGCTAATTATAACAATATAAACACACAATGCATATAACATTTAAAATATAATGTGGTGTATGCATGGGTCTTAAAAACTTCTCTATCATCCTTCACCATTTCCATCTACATCACGCTCTCTAATGATGCTCTCTCTCTCTATCATGATTTGAGGGGTGAACTCTCCTCCATCCAACTCATGACAAGAAGGTAGTTCATCCAATACATCATGATATATATCATAAAATAATATTGTAACAACAAATATAACATAATATTTATGTATATAATTCACAATTATCCAATTCATAATAAATAAATCATGAAATCTAAGTAACATACAACTATCCCATATCAACATATGACTTATAATTTAGTTAAAAAATAAAAAATAAATATAACAACCATAATAATCTATGGATAATTAGGTAAATCAAGTTAGTGAAAAATTGGGATGTAACATCCTTTCCCCCTAAAGTTGGTCATCATACCGGTGACACTTATTCAAACAATAGTTCTCAATAACAAACAAAATTTTAACATAAAAATAATATAGTATGAAGCAACAAATCAAGAAAAAAAATGTGAAAATAGCTTGTAAAATTCAACATAGTCCTCCCAAATAGAACTATCCTCAGAGTATTGGTCCTAAAAAACCTTGCACTGTGAAAATTATCTATTACACAAATGAAGTTTATAATTATCAATTAATCTAATTGGTTCTACCATGACCATCTCGAGATCTAGAACCTACAAAGCATTTCAATCCAACACATGTGAAGGATCTTGTATATACTTTTCAAGATAAGATACATGGAAGACATTATGTAATAGAGCTAAGGTTGGTGGTAATGCAAACATGTACACTACAAAATTGACCATTTCTAAAACTTTGAAGGGTTCCACATATCTCAATGAAAGTTTATCTAACTTCCTAAATTCAATTAAGCTCTTTTGTAGCTTAACCCTCAAAAATACTTTATCACCCACTAAATATGCCTATTTATTCTCTTTAGATCAACATAGCCCTTTTGCATATCATTGGCCTCAGCCAATCTCTACTTGATAGTTTTGACTTGATCTTTCATTTTTGAAAGTGTCTTAGGTCTAAAAACTACCCTATATTCCAACCTATCCTAACTGATTGGTGTTCTGCACCTCCTTCCATAGATGATTCAAATTGTGCCATCTTCTAAGTAGATTTATATGAGTTATTATATGTAAACTTAATCAATGGAAGGCATTCTTCCCATTTGTATTATTGATCCATGCAATATATATATATATATATATATATATATATATATATATATATATATATATATATATATATATATATATATATATATATATATATATCCTCTAACACCTAATTAAATTTCTCATTCTGACCATCAATTTATGAGTGATATGCAGTACTAAATTTTAGTTGCATACCCAAAGCTGAGTTCAAAGTTAAAAAAAACCTAGAAGTCATTCTTAATAATGATTTGATATGATCTTCATTAAAAATCCATGCAATTGATACACTTCCTTTACAAATCTCTTTTCAATATTTAGTGCATCATATATCAAATTACCTGGTATTAAATGTGTTACCTTAGTTAGTTTATCAACTAATACCAAGATCAAGTTATGCCTATTATATGACAATGGTAATCTTTAGATAAATCCCATATTGATCACCTACCATTTCCACTCTGGTATGTCATGTGGATATAACAATCATTTCAGATGCACATGTTCAAATTTCACTCACTGACATTCCATAGAATGTGACACAAACTATGTTTCATCTTTCTTGATTAACTTCTAGAAATAAAGGTGTATAAGCCCTACCATGAGCTTGGTTACTCTTGGATGTCTTGAATATGGAACATTATGAATTTATTTTAGCACTGCGATCCTCATATTCTCCTAATTCATCACATATATCCTTATGTTATATCATAAAAGACCATCACTTTTTAGGATATATCCTTTATACCTAAGATTCTGAGAATTTGAACACAATGATTTTCTAACCTAATCATATAATTTGTCTCCTAGTGAAAATTTGATTACATGATACCTAAAATTAATACTAATAGTAGCCACAATTACTATGTACCTTCTATGACAAGGCATCTACTACTCTATTTTCCTTACCTTTGATGTAATTGATATCGAAATCATAGTTAGACAAAAACTCCAACTAGTGCCTTTGACAAGCATTTAAATTTGGTTGGGTGAAATTGTATTTGAGTCTCAAGTTATTAATCTTGAGCTCAAATGGTTTTCCAAACAAATAATGTCTCAAATTTGTAAAACGTGAATAATTTTTGCATGTTCTAGGTCATAAGGGGCATAACTCACCTTGTAAGGCTTCAAATTCATTGGATCATAAGATATAATTGCACCATCCTACATAAGGAATCCTTTGAGTCCATTTCTAGATGCATGTGTGATCACTAAAAAATTGACCATTATGATAAAAAAATCTTAAAATGATGCTAAAGTAACCCTTCTTTTCAAATCTTGAAAAACTATTTCACATTTATTTGCCCAAATAAAACTTTGATTCTTACGATACAGAGAGATAATCAGATTAGCTATCTTAGAAAAAATTGAAATGAAATTCTTGTAATAACTTGCTAATCTCATGAAACATCTTTCCTCATGGACATTATTTGGTTTCAGCAACTCCATTATGGCTCTTATCTTAGCTGAATAAATAGAAATACCATCCACTAAGATAATATGTCCCATATATTACAATTTATTTTGAAAAAAATACATACTTGGATAATTTTACTTACATAATGTGTTTTCGTAGATGTTGAAGATGATATTCTTCATCCTTAGAATATATAATAATGTAATCCAAAAAGGCAAAAACAAAATGATCTAGATAATCTATGAACACATTGTTCATGAGATTCATGAATGTTGTAGATGCATTAGTCAATCCAAATGGTAACACTATAAACCTATAATCCCCATAACAAATTCTAAATGTAGTCTCTAGAATATCCTTATATTTTATTCTTAACTGATGATATTCTACTCTAAGATCAATCTTAGAAAAGACCATTACTCCTCACATCTTCTCAAAAAGATTATCTATTTCAGGTAGTGGATACCTATTTTTGATTGTCACTTTATTCAACATTTTATAATCAATGCAAAGTTGAGGAGTTCCATCCTTATTATTAATGAAGACAACATATACACCCCATTGTGACACATTTCGTCTGATCAACCCTTTGGAAAATAACTCTTAAAGTTGTGCCTTCAATTCAACTAATTAAGTGGTTGTCATTCTATACAGAGTCTTAGACTGAGGTTCTGATCCTAGTTTAATATAAATAGAGAATTCAAACTCCCATTTATGAGGTAATATTATAAAATCATATGGAAATACATCATGAAAATTCCTAAGGAAAGGATAATCTTCAATTGATGGTTCACTAGTTTTCTCCAGTTCATTTATGTTTATGATAAATGCTTGACATCCTTTTCTTTGGAACTTTTTTTGTTGCATTAAATAAATATGCCTAAGCCTTAATTCCCTTTTCTCACCTTGAATTAGTGTCTGATTTCTAGAATCATCAAGACACTCAACCTTTTTCAAATAATAGTCAACTTGAGCCCTATGCTTCACAAGCTAGTTGACTCCTAGGATCAGATCATATGACCCTAGTGTTGTAATATAAATATCCACTATTATTGTGAATTTAGTCAACATAATTTCTAATTCAACTAAACACTTGTCAACATGGAATTTAGAATCATTCACATATTGTACCAACCATGCATTTGCCATTACATAATCTTTTCTAGACAACTTATTTAAAATTCGAGGAGTTATAAAATATTTTGTAGTCAATGTATCTATCAAAATGAAAAATGGATGTTAAAAAAATTACCTGATAGTTCTATGGGTGAATATTGGAGATTGGCTTGGTGATTATCAACTGGCATATGAATATGTTGCTAAAACAATCCTTGTTGAGGGGTAGAACATTTGTTTCCTAACTTATCCTAAGTGCATTCACATGCAAAATGGTCACTTCCACATATGAAGCAACCTCTTGATGGTCCCTTTCTATCAGAATGTTGGTTTCCCTTGAATTGCCTTTGGAACCATTACCCAATTTTTTTCTACCTAAACCACTATTGAATCTCGTATTTTGACTCTTAAACTTACTCTTTGAGTCTCGACTCTTCTACTTCAAGTTTTTTTCTTGAAAGTTGGCTTTAAAATTCCAAAAATTTTCTTAAACTTATTCCTAACCCGAGCAAGAGATTTCAAATTTTGATCCTATTTGAATTCTTTCTCAAAGACTTGGTCCATGGTGGATGGTCCATGAACATCCATCTCTCTACCAATCTAGGGTTTTAATCCCATGATAAACTTCCAAATCCTGAGCCTCTCATCTTGATATTGAGGCACACATTTCAAAAGTTTGGTGAATTATTCCCAGTACTTATTCACTGATAAGTTTTTTTTCTTCAAATTCTAAAATATGTAAGATTTTGATAAAAATATAACTATGGAAGCCACCATGATCTAAATAGTGTCACAAACTGCTCATAAATAGTGGTGGTCAAGTTTAAATTCATTTCCAATTTTTTGTTGCCCTACCATGGAGTTGCTTCTCTAGCTAACTCATAAGCTCCCCAAACAGCTTTGGTGACCTCATATTAGTTTTAGATCTTTAAATGCTTCTCCATTTTAGTCAACCATTCTTTAGATCCATATTTCATAATTATTTCATCAAACTTAGGTGGATTCACCTTTTTCATATCCCTTGCCAATTTTGTGGCTACACATGCTCTCGCCTCCTGGGTCACTTCCTCATGTCTCTGATCTTGAGGGATTTATTTCTCAAAAATATGATATTCAAGCTCATCTTGATGGGATTCTACTTCATATACATGAATTTCCTATTCCATGGTTATGATTATATCCTTAGTCACATTCATGACTACAAGAATCTAATCTAGCTTTGTTGCTTGTTTAGTGGAAATTTGGTTAGGATCAAATGGAGGGTTTTTATCATTAAAATTTGAGGTGCCCTCTCTAGATTCTCTTTCATTCACCATTCTTCTTTATGATATCAAAAGAATACAAAAATGTTAGGAGACTCATTATGTCCTAGAATTTGAGCGAAAACTCTGATACCATAGTTTAACATCCGCACATAGATTTACTAGAATAACACAATATTTTTATTAAAAATTTACATAGAAATTATCATTCATTGGATTAAAATATGATAATACAATTAGTGATCTTAACATACTAAGATCACTAATAATGTCAATTGTAGTCTCTAAGTAAGTATTGTAGTGAGGAGGGAGAGTATTATCTGAGTGATTTTCCACACCAATCATAGACCATTGATCCCTCACACAATCCCTCAAAATTGGGAATATCCCTCCCTTCAAATATGGATAGATAGTGACGATGTGGAAATATAAAGAGACATGCTAGTACAAGTGTGTTATAAGATTTCTACTGCATGATGTGTACCATAAAAAAAAGGTGTTTTAATATGATATCACATAAACATATAAATCATACATATAAAATGAAAATGTCTATCTAACATTACTTTGGCTAAAGTTTTCAAATATCTATTGATCTCAAGGATTAGTCAACTTAATACACACCATTTAATAGGATTACCTTCATCTAGCATTGGTGATGATAACTAAGCTGGTGAAGTTTGTATCATTACTTAGTTAGAACCAAGAATGAAAGATTTGGTTAACATTATTATAACCAATACGTTTATGCAATTATATTTAATAGAAAGTACAAACACATGTTAATTATTGAAATAATTAATATACATACATTTAGTTCATCAAACATATGAATGAACCTCTACAATATTTATTCAATACAATAGTAATTTGCATAACAAAATAGTTTATTTCCCAAATAATTTAAATATAAACTTGGAATCCATTCCGAAATCTTAGAGTAAATTCATACATTTACATCTACCAATATCTTGGTATGATGTTCATATTACTCAATATAAATCAGTAATCTTAATTTATATAAAGATTTAATAATCACATAAGCAAATACTTATTCATCCATTTATGAACTTAGGATACATGCACATAATTATAGTTCCCTACCTTCAAGATTTCATGACTTATTTGATTAGTTAGATTCTATAATTATATGCAGGCTACCTATTATATAAATATAGGCTATATTTGTATATATGGACCTAGGTTCCCTTATATGTATATTTCATATATTTATATGTTTGTATTATATATACCCCATTGTGTGTGTGTGTGTGTGTGTGTGTGTGTGTGTGTGTGTGTGTGTGTGTGTGTGTGTGTGTGTGTGTACATACACACACACCCACACACACACACACCATAATATGTTTGTATTATATATACCCAATAATATAATACATATGTGTGTGTGTGTGTGTGTGTGTGTGTGTGTGTGTGTACACACACACACACACACACACATATACATACATACATACATACATACATATATATATATATATATATATATATATATATATATATATATATATATATATATATATATATATATATATATATATATATATATATATATATATAAACACAATTATTGTTTTATCCCACACAAGATTACATACCTTTGTTTCACATTACATTTTATATCAATTTTACATAATTTTTTTTGTGTATATACTCATTATGTTTCCATACAAATGGCTTAAGACGTATATTCATAAAACTTATAAACTCATATATTTGATATATATATATATATATATATATATATATATCTTATTGAGTAACAACACACAGTGATATTTATATATATGTGTATACCCTTTGAATTAAAATTTATTACATTTACTCATTTCAATTTATAAAAATTATTTTGTATAGGAATATGTACATAGTCTATAGCATACAATATTTTTAAAAATTTAAGACACAGTTGTACATATTTGTATATATTCTATTCCCTAATATCCAAAATATGCAGTCAACTTAAGTGTTAATATTTGCATATTTTGTTCAAAAATATTTGAATACATAGTCATATTAGGTATACATATGTATATATCTTTATTCCAAAATTATTTAATACACACACAGTCCTTATGCATAGACAAGCATACAAATAACAATCCATATATATATGGTAAATATATGATTGACCACATGTAAAAAATAACACACCTTTAATGGTGAGATGTCACAAAGGATTGCATCTTTAAAAATTTTGATTTCGTACACTAAATGACACAACTAGGATATCCATTTCTCAAGGCCTACACTAGACCATACACTAGCATATGGTTGTGGATGATGTATAAATTTCAAGTTCAATTTTTGAAAATATGATTTAAGAGAAATTAAATTCTTTTGACTTCCATTGGAAATGAAGTGTATTTGTTCACCGTTGATCTATATTTATTCATGAAACAAATTTTAACACATATAATTTCCTGTTGGGGGAAGTAAAGATATTTTTAGTACCGACCATATCACTAGGTTCATATTATATTAACTACTTACCTTTTTATAATGCTAGATAACTTGTATCCACTTCTCGAGATGTGAAAGTAGAGAGCTCATAGTGTGAAACTCTTCATTGGACTGAATATTGAATTTATGAATTAAGCACCACTTTCCAATATTGGACTACTTGTTCTAATCATTTGAAAATTATTTTACACTCTCTTGTATGACGACTCAATCAATAGGCATTCAATGTAATTATTGAGATCATAAAATGTCCTCATATCGAAAGTAATTGATTGGTTTCAGTAAATCACATATCTTGGTGATCCTCATGTATTTACTACCCATTTTTGGTGCTATGGTGGTTTTACTTTCTTCTATTTTTCTAGTAATTTTTCAATTGTGAATTACATCATTTCTAATAGGCCCATATTTTATCATAGGTGTTAAATATTTATGTTTCAAATTTTAATCCACATCATTTTGATCATTATGTCTTATATTTTATGCTATCACTCAACTCTCCACTTATAATTATTTATATTGTTGAACCCCAAAAAAGTGCCACCATCAAGGTATTGGATGGAATGATTAAGGATAAGGAGGGATGAGAAGGAATTGATGGAGATGATGAGGGAGTCAATAGGGACGGCGAGGGATGGTGAGGGTCAATGAGGGAATGATTAGGGATTATGAGGGATGGTGAAGATTAATGAGGGAGTGATTATAGGTGATGAAGGATGATGAATGAGTGATTAGATATGATGAGGTATGACAAAGTAGTTATTATGGATAATGAGGGATGGTGAGGGTCAATCAGGGAGTGATTAAGGAAGATAAGTGAGTGATTATAAATGATGAGGAATGGTGAGGGTTAATAAATGAGTGATTAGGGATGAGGAGGGACAAGGAGGGAGTGATTAGGGATGATGAAGTGGTGATTAAGGATGGTAAGAGCAAATGAGAGAGTGATTAGGAATGATGAAGTGGTGATTAGGGATGCTGAGAGCCAATGAGGGATGATGAAGGAAGAGGGGGAATGATTAGGGATGATGAAGTGGTGATTAGGTATGGTGAGAGGCAATGAGGGACTGATTAACGATGGTCAGGGATGGTGAGAGCCAATGAGGGAGTGATTAGGGATGACGAGGGAGTGATTAAATATGATGAGGGATGGTGAGAGTCAATGAAGGAGTGATGAGGGATAATGAAGGATGATGAATGAGTGATTAGGGAAGATGAGGGATAGTGAGGGTCAATGAGGGAGTAATTAGGGATGATGAAAGAGTGATTATATATGACTAAGGATAGTGAGGTTCAATTAAAGAGTGATTAGGGATAGTGAAGAATGATGAGAGAGTGATTAGGGGTGATGAGGCATGACTAAGAAGTGATCAAGGATGAGGGAGGGGTGATGAAAAAGTGAAATTAACACAAAGTGGTCATTTGATGTGTGTAGGTCATCAATGTGACCTATACTACCCCAAACACACCACTTTGTATCAATTTCAAAGTAATTGGTTTGTAAACTTCAATTTTGACAAACCTAAGACTCCTAAAAATGTCAAGAATTAATATGGAAGGCATAAAAACCTAAAAATGACTATATGCTTACGAAAAATGGATATACATTGAAAAAACTATGTCCTAAAATCCCAAAATGTCTAAATATTGCCCTGATTGGATTTTAAAACACTATTTTTTACATCATAAGGCATATAGTTGTGAGACCAACTCTATCAGATGCTGAGTGGCCCTAATTTCTTATATTTACTAAAATAAATTTAAAGTATAATAAAATAAATGTATAATTTAAATTTGTTTTAGTAAACATAATAAATTAGGGTCATTCAACGTCTGCAATAATATAAGCTTATACTTAACATTTAGAGTAGTAAATATAAGCTTCTGGCCAAAGTTGCCTTCATGTGCAACTCCTACATGATTTTATGTGAAAAATAATAGGAACGCAATCAAGTTATCAATAATACAAACATGTTACCTATTAACCAATATTTGTTCTATTTATTTAAACGTTAAAAATAATACTAACATGATCACATTTTTGTTTTCTTAGTGTATTTGGAAATCAAATATGAAATTTGTTGTTTATTTTCATACCTTTCAAAACTCCACTGTAAATTTACAGTCCAAACCTTTGGCTTCGGAATCCATTCTCGAGCCAAAAGATGCAAGAAATTAATTAAAATTCAAGTACCATGATCGTGTTAATGTATAAAACAATTGCGTTAAAGTATAACGTGATCACATTATACATTAATGTGATCGTATTAAACATTAACATGATCATGTTATACATTAACGTGATTATTTTATACATTAATGTGATCACGGTGTTTGAATTTGAATTAAATTAGCATGCCTTTCAGCTCGAGAATGGCTTGGATTCCCAAGCCAAAGGATTTGATTGCCAATGTAAAGCCGAGTTTTGAAAGGTATAAAAATAAACAAAAAAATTCAACTTTGATTTCCAAATACACTAAGAATTTTAATGTGAAAATTTAAAAACTTGATACCATCATGACGAGAACACTCTACTCTCTCCAAAAATATGATTCTTATAATTTTTTAACTAATATAAGGTTTCAAACTATATTTATTTCTAATTATGCCTTTTTAGGCCACTACATGCCGAAAACATAGATGCCTATAAATGTTCATGTAATTTGTATTTCAGTGATCCAAGTGAAAAACAAATTATACAATAACATAGTATGCATAATTATACACACATTCAAAAAAATATTGATTTTTAATTTTTTTTGAGGTAGTTAGGTGTGACTCACAGATGACTATCCATTTTTTTGTTAGTTTGTAGGATCTATTTACTTGCAAAATTCATAAAATAAATGTATTCATTGAAAAAATACAAAAAAATATAGGTGGCATGATAGAATATTTTATATAAATTTTCTCCAAAGGGTTTCAAAAAATATTAAATGTTGCTCAAAAGATGGTGTGCATCATGACCATCTATCTACTATGTTTTCTTAAAAGAATAAGAGTTAATCTTCAAATTTTAGATGTTTGATCTAGTTATACTTAACCATTTTTTTTAATAAAACTAATGTTTTGGAAACTAGAATTGAAATTCTACATTTCATGTTTTTACACCATCTTCAAATTTGGAGTGTAGTTATCTCAAATTATCTACAAAAATTCAAATTTTAGAAATTTTAGAAAAATCATGTCCATGAGTAGGCCACCTTTTGTCCCCCAACTTTGTACACTTACCCAAAACTGTAATTTACATTCACTAAAAATGGGAGGATATTATTATGGACATCAGGCATGATCAAAGCAATTGTCTTGTTTGGGATCATTTTAGAATAAATACGAATATTTTGAGAATTTATAATATTTATGCCCCATGTGAAGATGCAAAGCGAGTTACATTATGGTGATGGGTTGTGATGCCCCTTCCTTCTACTACCTAAGTATTTTACTTATATTTTGATATATGGGAGGATGATTATGATAAACTGAGGGGTTTGCCTATTACTTTTCAAGGTGATGAACTAACATCCTGAATTCAGTTTAAACAAACATTTCAAGCTAGTGACCCTAATGCTTTGATTAGGATGCCTCTTGATTACCATTGGTTTACATGGACCTATTCAAGGCAAGGATATCAATGTATTTTAAGTCATCTTGATCATTTTATGATATCATATAATAGGTGGTGCTATATTCCAACAATAGATGGCCTCATAGATTGTGCATAACATATGATAGTTTTATTCGATCATAGACATATTTCATGGTCTTTTTTTTCATGCAGTTTCAAAGGGAAGATTCTAAGATTTTCATTTTTAATACCTTTTTTCTTGAGAATAAAATATTTATTGATTATGCCAGCATTATTTGGAATCTTAATCCTTGTCTGCAAAGTGATTTTGGATGGATTATCTAGTGGCAAGATGTTGTGACAAGGGATGTGAGATTTTTCTGACATTTTGGCAAAAAAGTAGTTTGTAACTTAATAATTATATGAAATATTTAGAGGCTAATATTGTTTGAACTCAAATGGATTTAGTTGTAGACCCTAATATAACTAATTTATAGGTTCATATAGCTTACAAATGACACCAAAAGAGAATTTTTAAAAATCATAAGGCAAAATGAGTAATTTTGAAAGCATGCCTATCTTGGCTTAGATTAGGGGATCAATCCACTGCATAATTATTCAAATTCCTTAAGGGGTCTATTAAACAACATGTTATTAATCAAATCAATGTGGATGGAACCATTGTAAATAGTTTTGATGACATTCTAGATGCTTTTATCAATATTATGTAGAGGTTTTTACATATACAGGAGTGGAAGATGCAAATCTTCAAACATGTCTTGCCATTACCCCAAATACAGGGCTCCAAATTATCACTGATATAGAGAAGTTGTTAGTTGATGATTTACATCAATCCTTATTTTCTATGATAGATCATACATCCCCTAAGCTAGATGGTTTGCCATGTGCATTTTATAAAAAGATGTGGTCAATGAACTAGGACAGGATCTCCACAAGGTTTATTACATTGCTCTTGTCATGGGCTCTCTTAGTGCTATCATTAATCAAGGATATATTAAATTTATTCCCAAAGAGAGTGACCCTTCATTAATTACTAGTTGGAGGTTGATTACATTATTAAATGTGTCGTATAAAATCATTGCCAAGGTAGTAGTACTTAAGCTTAAGCCTCATATTCATAAAATTATCTTAGAACATCAAACATTTTTTTTCCTAGGGTGATTCATTTTTGATAATCTTGTTACATCCATTGAAGGTATGGCATGCACTATTGATTTTAATCAAGACGCAATTTTTATTAAAATATATTTTGTCAAAATTTATGATAAATTAGAGTGGCCCTTTGTAATTGATATGGTGGATAAACTAGGCCTTGGGTTTACTTTCATCTACCATGTGGATCCAGATGCTTCTCTCAAATATTATAATGCTAAAGTTTACGTATCTGGAAAATTATCTCAAGGAATTAATTTGTAGCCCTCTATATGACAAGGTTTCTCTCTTGCTTCATATTTATTTACTTTAGCAACATATGCTCTCGGCCATCTCCTTCGAAGCTATGCTAGTTCTTGTTTAATTTATGGAATTTCACTTCCACATTTTCCTAATCAACTTATATATAGTTAGTTTGTGGATGATACTTTCCTTGTTTTATAAGTAAAACATAGGTGTATAGACAATATTTGGTTGTTTAGATACCTATTGTCGAGCTTCTACTTCTATGATAAACTTGCATCAAATGCAAGGTATTCGTATGTCTTATGTTGATCCTTGCCCTTGGGCCTCAAAGTATCAGTGGAATGGCTTAACACTGAAACTTATGTTACACTTCTTGGCATACCTTTCACATTTCGTACTACCTCTTCGCACTTTTGGCACAATGTGCTAAATAAAGTCAACACAAAATTTCATAAATAGAGTAGTTGTCCTTTATATTTGGCTAGTAAATTCATTGTATATTCGAAGATTCTATAGAATGTGCATATCTACTACTCTTCTTTTATGGCTCCCTCTCAGAGCACTTATAAATGTTTGGACAAAGTTCTTTGAACCTTCTTTTGGGGAAATAATCATAGTCATATATATTTTGCCAGAGTGGCTTGGAAAACATGTCTAATGGATAATGAAGTAGGAGGTATTTTTCTAGATGCCAAGTGGGTTATGCTCGTTAGAAGGAGATGAGACCTGGAAGATTATTGTCTGCTACAAGATTTCCAAATCACTCCTTAGTGGCAATAAAATATGGGGTCATACCCATTGGTTGAATTGGTTAGATTCTCTCGTATTAGTTAAAATTCAAGGATATCTCATGTTGCAACAAATATGGAGAGTAAGGCACAAAATTAAGTCTTGGCTTGCTTGGGGCATGTCAAAGTGTGATTCTCGTCACCTTTTCTTGCATTATATTTTTTGGTCTCCACTTTTTTCTAATTTTGAGGGTCCTTA
The DNA here is from genome assembly GCA_037957365.1 of Torreya grandis. Lineage (NCBI taxonomy): Eukaryota > Viridiplantae > Streptophyta > Pinopsida > Cupressales > Taxaceae > Torreya > Torreya grandis. The sequence goes on from JARHVA010007822.1 coordinate 411,753, forward strand.
GTGTGGGAAAAATCTTGTTGGAGTCTTTGATTTCTTCACAAAGGAATACTGCATGTTCGAGATCTTCTGAGTCAACACAGTGGCTCATTTTTAGATTGGACTTATTTTAAAACTAATTTCAAACTTACGGCTAGTGATAAGAGCACATATGATGTCATTAGGAACAAAGTGGATGCTTTGACTCTCTCTACAGTTGGTTGCCACTCCAATTATTGATGGTGGGATGTTTGGTGTTGGCCAAATTAGTGTGTGTTATCTAAATTTATTGTGAGTCAAGGTTCACATTAGTGCTCGCTTAATGCTTTTCCATTAGTAAAGCTAAATTAAAATAGGGGTGTACATGATGATGCAACCACTTGGGGTAAACATTTCTAACAGTGCTAGACGCATGTGGCTCAGCAAAAGGTTAAATTTTTCGTTGGGTCACTATTGGTCTGAGATTGCATCATTTGGGAATTAAAGATCCTATATGCCTTGTGTGTGGTGAATTGGATTCCTTTCAGCGTGTTTTTATGCCTTGTTTTATTGTTGAACAACGGTGGCATTGGGTGGCTTTGATTCCAGAGTTCACAAGTATTGTTTGTTCTCTGCATCACATTTTTCTAGGGGATAATATTGCCAATATGAAGTTAAATGTACTTTGGCATGCACTAAGACTCTAGAGTTAATTTGATATTTGAAAAATCACACTGTAATATCATTTTCAAACCGAGGTGTCTGATATTTCTATTAGTCGTTCGATACAATTAATTGTTCTTCCCTATATCGCCTTGCAACATTATATCTAGACAGAGCAATATCATATACAAAATTTACATATTATAAAAACATCCTAAAATTATTATAGCTTTTTATTCTTTATATAATTTCTAATTTATTTGGTGTTTTCTTGGTGGCACTCTTTTTTAGTACTCTTTATACTTTGTTTTTGTGTTTTAATTTTTTTTTCTGGTATTTAGGGGACCGGTCCGTCGCTAAATGCGGTGAAAATAAGTTAAAAAATTAAAATAAACAGAGTATAAACATGGTCGGATTTAGATCACATAAGCCTTCCTGGGTTCCTCCTGTTGAAACGATAGACTTAATCGTGCGTGTGACGCTAATCGACTCTTTTCCCACTGACATAATGAAGCAACAACACCACACGACATCCATACACTGCTGATTCGCCGGCTCCTAAGAAATCTTCCGCAGTCAAAATATATATATATATATATATATATATATATATATGACAAATAGCTGTTGCACACCAACGCTACGTCAACCTTACGAAGAAGGCTCGAGTATGTTGTTGTTAGAAAGTCTATCCAGTCACAGTCGCCTTTATTTGAGCCTCTTTCTCATTCCTTTCTTCATCCAATCCTGCTTCGATATTATTTATAATATATTTCTTTGGTTGATTCCGGACCAGAAACAAATGGAGAAGCGAAACCCTTTTTAATTTTTCTCTCCCCCAAGATTTTGAAAAGACCCTTTTACAGAAATCTAGATATTCTCAGATGGCACAGAGGCAACCAGATGAAATGAATCTGCAGAACATTGGACACCATGATGAGATAGAGTCCTTTGAACCTTCGGATTTTCTTGTTTTCAGCGAGGATGAGAACTCTGCTACTGAGATTCACCGACACGTTGCGAAACCCCTTCATCAGCGGAGAGCCTTTTCTCCTTCAACTGTGCAGCTCCCTACCGTAAGCCCTGCTCAGCCTCGGGCGGCGATCCCGTAAGCGATCTTCCCCACAATGCAATACTGCAATTATTTATTATATTTATTTGCTTGAATATTATTGTAGATGTGCTGTTCTTAAGTAATATTTTAAAACAGAAGCGAGAAGAGCAGCAAGAGGAAGTCGGAAAGATCTGTCAAATATGCTTTTAAAACAAGATCTGAGTCAGAAGTTTTGGACGACGGGTATAAGTGGCGAAAGTATGGAAAGAAATTGATAAAGAACAGCCATCATCCAAGGTGCCTTATCTATTCACACATTTATTTCTGTTGATGAATCACAGGCAGTGATTCCAAACGTCGATCTAAAAATTCATTACACAATTTTTTTTTTTGAAAAAAATCCTATTATCTAGCTAATTTGTTAGGGTTTCATATTCTAAATTGCTAATGCTCATGTCCTCACCTTGTCCATTGATTTATACGTGTAGGAATTACTACAGATGCTCGGACATCAATTGTAGTGTCAAGAAACGGGTGGAACGCGATGCATATGATGGAGGAGTTGTGATTACAACGTACGAGGGAAATCATAATCACCAAACCCCTACAATCGTGTACTGTATTGAGAAACCCTCGCTATTCGTCTCCCACCAGCCATCTTTCGATCAATATCCTTCACTTTATTACACTGCATGCAATCCAACAGACACTATGTTTGTGAGTACCACTTAGTTTTTTAGTCTGATTAGTGTCATAGATACGCTCTTACTATTTAAACTCCATGCCAAACATTACCTGTGTTATATTTATTACTCAATCTATGCAGTGCCATTACAAGTTCTATTTCTCAGTAATTATATGTATAAGAAATTAATCTTCATCGTGAAATTAAATCGTTTGTTAATTAATCTTTTTAAGATTAAATTAGAAGTCATATGGCATTAATCTGCAGTGCTCCCAATTTTACTAAACTTACGGTGTCACAGGAAACAGTTTCTTTAATTGGATTACACGACTAATTAGCTGTCTTAATTTATTTTCTTCCCCATTAAAGATGAGAAACTAGTCAAGCAGAGGGAGGGCCTGCTCGTAGATTTGAATGCTTAGTGGATGTCTATTATTTACACCAAAGAAATGCTTGAATTGAAATTATCACATGGATTAGTTTCACCAAATAGATGTCAATGAAGTTATCAAACCTCACAGTCTTTAACAAATCGACGCAGTGGATCGTTCCACCTCGGCTCCCACAAGTGTGGATATTAATAAAATAATTATATTTACCTAAAATAATGTTCATCATGTAGTATAATTTTAATCTCGAGCATTGAATCGTTCTAGGTTTTCTTGCCTTTAAATGACTTAAAATCTGTATTATGGATGAATGGCTGTAAGCTAATAATATAAATGAGACTTGAGATTAACACACAATATATACAAATGCTCATAAACTTTTTAGTATGCCTAAAATAGATCTGAAACGTGAAATTATAATTTTGACTCAATTTATTCAGCCACTAGACAACTATAGAGGCAAAAAAGTTTTAGCCTCGTTTAATTTTTGGAAGAGATTTAAAACATATTGTTACAAATTGATAGTGAAAAATAATGTTCAACAATAATTAAAAGATAAATCAAAAATTCGTGATGCATCTAAGAATAATGTCAAAAATGTGATGTTTAAAGCATCCATTATGTCGAACATCAAGTTTTTATATAGGCAGCAAATATAGATATAAGAGCATTGTTTCAAAACCCATGTTCACCAAACCAGGCCTCCAAAATTATCACTTAGTTATTTTCACCTTCACTTTGATAGCTTAAAAAATGGGCTTCGTTCCCTAATTTAACAGTTAGATCTGAGAAAATTAGGAAAAAAAAATACATGTTTTTGGGGCTCATATTAAATCACAAAATAATTAATTTGTCGTGATACTTTTTAAGGTCTTGAATACTATACAAAATTGAAAACATGTAAACTAGTGCAATGCAATGTGTCACTAATATAAAATTTTATGTTGTAATTATTGTACTAAAGATATTGTTTGATTTTTTTCAATGATTTAAAATGACCAATATATTCATGTAAACAATAACTGAATTCTATGGTTTTCAACTAATTATCATTGAATACCTAAGATGCCTAATCAAAGTACGGTACTTGTGTTAGTTGACTCAAATTCAAAATAGGTTGTTATTAGCTTATAATTTGGCATCAAATAATTGAAAAATAAAAAATGGTATGATAAGGATCACAATATATTAGGAAAATAAGGTCTAAAAATAACCCCTCCATGATTGTATAATTACGCACTAAACATATATATAGTGTAGCTACACTCATTAGACCATGACGAAAGAATGGCAAGGAATTTGAGGAGATAGAAATTGAAAACTAGAGAGTGATCATGTAAGGTCTGAGAGCTATAAAAGGTCAATAAATGTACCAATTAACCTATATCTATTAGACATGCCATGGGGGGTGGGGTGGGGGTGGGGAGGGGGGGCAGTTGTGGGAGAAGTGGGGTTGGGGGTAGGGGGCATCTATAGATAGATATAGAGAGGATTGAATCAATATAGAGTCTAGGGTGCCCCCATTTATATGTAAATAAGGGAGATGGTGGGCCAACTGCATCACATCACATCAATATAGAGAGGGCAGGGGATGCCAACTAGATATAGATATCCCTATTGTTCACACCACCCTCTCCCTCTCCCTCTCCCTCTCCCTCTCCATGTCCCTATCTCTTTCCTTGTCCCTCTCCATGTCCCTCTCCCTCTCTATACAGATGGGATGAAATGGGATGGGATGGAATTGTGAATTCAAATAAATATAGGACAAACACACAAAAAACATAGAAACATGCAATTAAATGACTAATAAATGCTATTAAAAAAAATTTAGGTGTATGTATTTTGGCCCACATTGATGTCTATATGTTAATAAATATCAAATTGAAGGAATAGTCATGGATAAAAAAATTGTGTATTGAACATTGGAAAAAAATCATATGTACTTCTCAAGTTTTCTACACACATGGGTGAGTGTCAATAATAATAATCTACTGAATCTCAAAAACTAAAAATGATATACATGATTTGACTAAGAGGAGGGTATGTTACCCATGTTAATCTAGATCCTAGGAGGTATGGATAAACACATTCCAAATGAGGGTTCATATGTTTTATATGTATATGTGGAGTTAATATTGAATGAGATGGAGAATAGATAAAATAATAGAAATTGAATAAAAATATACATTAATTTGTGTATGTTGTACATTTCATACTCATGATGGAAATTCATGTTTTATTATATTCTAAAGTATTTATATTATTTAATATTACATATATGTATACATAGTTTTCCATGTTGCAAAGTCTAAAGAACCATTATCAAAGTATAAAATTTTGACCTTCCACATGTGACGAATCAACTTTCAATGCTTAATCAACTTGACTCCTAAATGTTTGGTATGATTACAGGTGTTTTGTCATGGAATGAGCTTTGGGATTTTAAACTATCAGGGTATAGTATGTTGTGATATCTTCACATGGTTAATTTTTTTTCTAAGTGTTGCATTCAAATTGAAGATCTACATTTTTCATGATTTGATCTGAGTTTGCACATTACTAGGTTTGGGTGCTATAAAATACTATTTTTTGTAGAAGACCCATTTTCATTGTGATTTTTACATGTTCTTCCACATTTGAACATTAATTACTCCACACTACTCTCTTTTCAATCGTTAAAACTCTTAGATGTCTTAAACATTCATCCATCCAATCTTTTGAACCATATTTATCTATCTTTAGAGTTACTTGTATCTAATATGGACATTTGTCTTTCCTAGGAAAGATTCACTAGATCCAAGTGTACTTTTGAGCTTACATTATACAAATTTAGTAGATCGTTGACACTATCTGTTGTGTTTTTTTGGTCCTCCCACCTTGCCCTGATTTTTGACACATTGATACCACTTATTAATATTTTACATGGTTGTTTGTAGTGCATATCATGTTATAATGTGTCTTATGTGTATAAATATTTCTTATTTATTTACCAAGAAGAGTATAAGTAAGAATAAAATGGATTGGTTTCCCTAAGTTAGAGCTTGTATTGATCAAATCCTTTACCACACTTATGAAAAGAGCTCGTATATTGATTTAAAAATGGTCATTATTCATTTTAATATATTGTGGCATCATCCACTTGTACCAAAAGAGGGTTCAGGCAAATGTTCATGTATTTTAATCATCACTTCTAAATAATAAAGAGTTGAATCCCTTTATTAACAATTCCTTTACAAAAAATCAAAACTACACAAGGTTTGATTCAAGTGTGCACAATATGTAGTTGTAACTCACTTGAGGTTGGTAAAACCAAATACTTTAATATTTTCACTTTTTATGTGTGTGAGTGTCACTTAGGTCAAGAGAAGAAGAAGACACTAATTTAAACTTTTGACCCATGAATTTATAAAATCACAAACATCAGATTGGAAAACATTAAGAATAAAACATTAAACATAAAGTATAGATTCATAAATAGGTCAAACTATAGAGTCAATGCAGTAGAACATGTTTAGTGGAAATTATACTAGGGTATATTTGAAAATTGAATCCAACTTGGACTTATTCCATGGTAGACTGATATCCATCAAATATGACTTTTGATAATGAGCATTCCATAGTTAACTTATATTTTATTAACCATTTTTAGACCACTCCACTAAAATCTAAAAATCTCATGATTTTACCCAAATGTGGTTTTCTCATTAGTCTTTATCATTTTTCTGAGTCATTGCTTGTTAAACTATTCAATTGATACATGTTTACTTTATTTCATCTAGTAAAAGTGATTTGAATTTTTTATTTTGAGCTATTGAATATTAGATATCCATTGTGAAAAGTGTTTTACAATATTACTAACATCATTATACCATATTGTCACAATTTGGTTAAAACTAATTGGTGAACCCATATGTTCTTTGAATGCATGTATAGTTTGAACTTTCCCATTATGGTTTCATGACAATTTTTTGATTTTTAGATATGCATATATTTCACATGTTTTTTTCAGACCTTAACATATACTCATATTTTTACCACTTTGCGATTATATCCACATTCATAAATTGTTGTATACACCTTCATACAATGGACACATACATCATTTAAAGTTTTCTAGCTTTTGATCATCCTCATTCAAATATAACTTTTTAAATATGCATTTTTTTTATGATTATTAAATTGGATTCAATTTATTCTGGTTTCTCATGATTATATCTTAATTAGAAATGGGGATATTTCAGCTCATAATAATTTTTTTCATGTTTCCTTGGTTTCCACATGATGACTTTCAGAGGTACAATATTATTCTTAGGAGTATCACATGATATGCCTTAGATTATTTATATGGACCACATGTGTGCTCTATGCATAGATTAAATGTTTTCACAATAATTTTATTCTAACAATTTTTATAAAAACTAGGAAAAATGTCGCATTTACACAATTATAGTTAGTTATGTGCTTAAATTATTGTTAATTGTGTGGGACATATGAACATCTTGTTTATTAAGTGATTAAATTCAAAACCATACTTAAAAATTTATCAATTCAAATCATTGATAATGCGCACGAAAGTATATTATTGAATTTTTTTTCTCTACTTTCTTAAGAAGAAAGTAATGTTTAGTAGTTATGAATATTTTAATGAAGTTTTCCATGCACTATAAAAAATTAATATTACACTTAGAGATTAAATTATGTTAAAGTATACATATATTTATTCTAAATTAACTACCTCCAAATATTAGGGAAATAAAAAAATTAACCCTAGGACTAATGATCAACCTAATTTTCAAAACAAGATATTCTATGTGTTATATTTATTGCTCAATCTACATTACTTAGTCACTCGTATGTACACATATGTGTTACATTCCACACTTGTTATATGATTTATTGTTCACTCTACACTATCATGTTTGAGCTTACCCGTGTATATTATCCATGATTATATCTTATATATGGTACTTCATATGCTATACAATTGACATAATTTTATAACACATTAGATCCAAGGTCCAGTATGACGTGTCTATGTTGGCTGATTATGCTTAAATTTATGCACTTCCTTGAGCATCATATTGTGCTTGTTCGATCATTTAAGTATGTTCTTTTACTTATGGGCCCTGTGCTTATGTATGTTTTCATCAACATTTACATATATAATTGTTTTTTGTAAGGACATTTGAATATATCATTCTAGTTTTAATTAAAATTTAACTAAGTCATATCCTTTCGATTGTATGGAATTTGAACATGCCCCTTGTTTGCGGTTTCCTCAAAACATTGCATTTTGACTTTTTTTTATTCCTCTTGTGTGTGTACTTATTTTCTTATTGACCTCATACTGTTATTATCTAGATGTTAAAATCATATTTATCATACATCTTAGGACTTCATGTGATCAAACTGGGTCTATGCACTTCAATGATACATTTATCTAGACATGTTCTTTATATATGTTGCATGGTCACATTCATGGTTTTTATAGTTTTTTACCCTTTTGAGGTGAGGTAAATCCCATTTATTATTTTTATCTCACCTTAAAGGGGGTCATATTATTGGGGAATTATTTGGAATCATGTTCTCCACACTTGGCACATTTTTTAAATTTAGTGGGGGCATGTCATATGGGCATGGCTTCCACACATTCCATTTTTTTTATATTCAGTAGGGGCATTCTTGGGAAGCATGTTCTCCAAATTTATTAAGTATATGGTAACTATATCAGTTACAAATTTAATGCAGGTGTGCTTTAGAAGCATGTTCTCCACACTTATTCAGTATTCAACTTCTCCAATTTACAATGGTAGTATGTTTTAGAAACATATTATCCACATTGATACTTATATTAATTTTTAGATTTATCCATATATATAGGGGGAGTGCTTTGTAATCATGTCCCCCACACTTACACAGTTATCTGAATTTGCCAAAGCACACATTTATATGATTTATATTCATAATTGTGGAAGAATTCTATAAATTGGCACCATTATTATACATAGTTTCATTATGAGACATCTAAGGTGCATATGATATGCAACATGTGCCTAATAATTCAAAATATAAACCAGTTTTAGATTCCAAAACCATTGCATATATTGATACCCCACAGACATTTATAGAACATATTGATCCAATCTACTACAATAGCTATTTTACCATTTTGGTATGGTTTAGGTGATCAAGTCAATCAATAATACCAAGTTTTTAGGTTGGAATTCATCATATAGCCTCACCATGTTCTAAGTATCATTGTGTTGCATGGTTGAGCTAATGTCAACTATTAGGTGGCAATTCACTTTTTCTCTTAAGTTGGGGGCATCTCTCTCTCTCTCTCTCTCTCTCTCTCTCTCTCTCTCTCTCTCTCTCTCTCTCTCTCTCTCTCTCTCTCTCTCTCTCTCTCTCTCTCTCCTTGTATATATGCACTTTAAATGTTTATCGATATTTATCTTAATTTTAGTTTAAAATCCTTACAATGATACATATTTTACAAAAAAACTTTCCAATAGGCAAGGTGGTTACATTGACACATAATTGTACTCCTAAACCTTGCTCTTTTAATTTTATTCTATTTCAAGTAATTTTAACCTTTATTATATGCATTGATTTTACACTATAACATGCTCTTGTTGTAGGTTAGTCATCGAAAAAACACTAAAATTCAAATCAAGTAAAGACAAGTTGTGCATACACACACAGGTACTTATTCCATTCCTTTAAACTATTAGTTTTATTACTAGATTAAGGGGGGGATGTAGATGGTAAATTTTTATAATGTAACACCTCAGTCTTGTCCACTTGGAAATATTAGATCATGGTTGTTCCTCTTGATTCTACACTTTATTTAATTTTGTAAGCCTTGCATCTAATCTATCTTGTGCCCCTTGGCTATCTCTTAGTCTAGATAGTTTTATATTTATGACACGTACATTTTATCTTGCATAGAATGCTTAAAATTTACTTATCTTACACCTCCGTAGTTTTAATCTTGTACCTATTTTTCTCCTCCTTGAAAACTAACATATAGGATAGACAATAGCATCAACATTAATATCCTACCCTGACATAAGTGTCTAGTTCCCAAGTCATCCAGTTTACAAATGAAATATATCATAAGGGTTGGCCTAAGTTCTTTAATGTGAGTTATTAATTCAAAGGGATTGATATAAATACAAGATCAACCCTCACCCTTTCTTCACTTATGAAACCTAACAATCAGACCAAAGAGCATTCAATTGAGCAAAGCTTCCCTATTTGTTCATATTTCTATAAAAGTTATAGGGAATAAACATCTATTGATCTTATGTACCAAATGAGTGTCCCAAGATTCTGAGTTACCAAGTTACAAGTTATGTCACTATTATACTTATTTTACACACATTGCATGATTCACACACATGCTAACATGTAGAGAGAACAACATCAGTCTGAGACCCAATTCAGATGATTGGAAATGTGTGAATAATAACTTTATAAGAAGGTCATTGGGTTCAACTCAACATCATATGCTCACTAACCCATTTTTTCCCAATATCACATTGAATATGAAAAGATAGGGTTTTCTCATTTCACAAAGAACAAAAGTCCATTACCTAAATTTGAATGCACCAAAAGAAAGGTGAATTAATACCCATAAGCATCCAAGTGGTTTCATCTTATTTCACTAAATAACCCCTATAGGAAACTATTATCAGACTCAAATAATAACATCAACACAACTATCTAGGGCTAACACAACTATCTAAATAACCAAAGGCAATAGATCCATAACCTAAAGTCTATTCCAAAATTATCTTCGCTTATGATTTTTGCATGTTTCAAATCTAGAACACCATTAACATTAGAATAATATAAGTAATTATATTCTTTGTCAATTTTATATCTAGCCTAGTTTTACTTTCTATATTTAAGCTATCCCAACATAATTAATTCAATGTATTCTTATATCTGATTTTAGTATTTAATTTTCCCACTATAGATCTAATTACCACCATGTGCAATTTCATTTATACATTATTAACCCTAAGATTAAAGTGAAATAAAACCTACAATTTTAATTTTAGGGTTAAACATTTGGTGAACTTGACATATGTGAATGCATTTTTTTTAAAATCTTAAGATTTTAAACCAGGTAGGATTTTAGATTATTGAACTTTTTAATTTCTTATTTGTATTATTTTGCATGTAACCTAGGTGTAGCCCTATATTGGGGTGTGTGTCTATTGAATATATTGATCTCCCCCTCTACCCTCCTAAGATGTCTCAAACCAATGAGGGATCTCATACCTTGGATCCTGATGATACCCATGTGGAAAATGAATAAAATGTTGATAGGGTTATCATAGAAGCATATTATGATAATGAAATTCAAGAAATAAATGAAAATGAATAAATATACCATGATCAAGTGAATTCAATTTCTTTTTTTTGTCATCGCATTCGATAAAATATTGTAGATACTGATAAGGTCTTAAAAACTATACTTAAATCCAATAATTCAAAAACTTTGGTGGACACATCAATCTCCTTGAACACACTACAACTAAATACATCTAATGGTTGCACATATTATGTGTTTAAATATTTATTCCCTGAAACTAATATTGATACATATCTTATGGAATTACCTATTGTTTCAACATAAATACCAGTTATAATGCTTGTTACTAGTCAAAAAATATTTTTATCACCTTTGGTGACTACTCAACTTGTTAATCTAACTCCCACTAGATGTAGAGTTCAATAATTCTCTCAAGTTATAAAAACCTTCGAAGACAAGATTAAAAATATTAAATAAAAGGCTTTAAAATACCCTCATGCTATAGATTCATCAGATGTGTTACGTAAATCACTTGCACTTTATATCTCTTTACACCCTTTGCCAACTAGATTTGTTGTACCTAAGTTCACATTTTATGATGGCAAAGGTGATCCTAAACAACATATTAAAAGCTTTTATACAACATGCCTTGACTATCCTTCCAATGATTAAATTCTAACCAGATTATTCATAAGAAGTCATAAGGAATATGCTTTGAGGTGGTTCTATGATCTACCTCTCTAATATGTAAAATCATTCAAAATTCCTTCAGACAAGTTTTTAGCACACTTTTCCATTAACATTTCTATAAAAACAATTCTATGCACAAGTTGACAAAATCAAACAAGCAAAAAATGAACCTATCAATGAATATGTCTTGAGATATAATATAATGCTAGCTAAAATGACCAGTCCTATGTAAAACAAAGAGTCATAAAATATATTCAAGTAAAGCTTTCTTTCTCCTTTACATGAGTCCATTATCTTTAACAAGTTTCAATATTTTGATGACTTATGCCATGTTGTACAAGATCATGAAATGTGAATAATGTCAAGTAGGTAATAAATACACTAGTTACATCTATAGCTAGTATAATTTTTTTAATTAAACCAAGTTACAAGTAAAAACTTCCTCAGCCTTAAAAATAAACTACCATGACTAACACATTTATACAACAATCTAATCAATTTGACTTATCTAATTCACTAAGGATGTAATTTAAGCATTTACCTGAGTCCCTAACTTCATTACTCCTATAATTACTAGAGTAGCAACTTATATATCTCCCTCTACCCAAAGTATATGATGCCAATGCTTATTGTTATTATCATCAAGTACCAGGACATTCTACGAGTAGATGATTTACCTTGAAGCACAAGATCCAATATCTTATTGATGACCAAAATATTTCATTTGATGATCTTTCAAAAGAATTAGGTTCTCAACCTATTGATCACCATAAATAGAAAATATTTAACAATCCTTTACAAGACCATTGTAAAAAGGAAAAATAATTCCAAATGGCATATAATGCACATTCTTCTCCATCACATTATAGACACCCACTAGATGTGATTATTGGTACTTACACATGACATATACCTCATATGGTTCAAAGACCATCTATTTCCTTTAATGATAGTGAAATTAAGGATGATGACTCTACTATTTACTCACTATTAATTTAGGCATACCTTGATAATCACCTCATACATAGTGTTATGACTGATAATGGTGCAAGATAAAATATTTGCACCATGACATTACTTAAACACTTGGGTTACACTCATCATGATTTACATCCCTCTAATAGATCTATTAGAACATTCAATAGGACCATCCAGAAGGTTATTGATGAGATTATGTTACCTTTACAAGTTCATCCTATATATGTGGTCACTACAATTTAAGTTATCCCTTCCATAGGCATATTTGATATATGTAGACACTTAAAATCAAACACTTTGAGTTAATTTTAACCTTCTTTGCACTCAATACATAATCATCATTGATCATCTGTAATCATCCTTAATTTTAACAATTCACTATTCATCATCACTATTAAATATTCACTACTTTATTATCCATAAATTAATCCAAAGTTAATTAACTAATCTTTCTCTAATTAAAAATTTCATGGATTTTGAAAATTTATAATTTTCATAAATCTAAAAA
>JARHVA010007822.1:427500-585000 GCA_037957365.1 Torreya grandis
TATCCACCTATTCCTACACTTGGCACTTTTCTCTCTTTGTCTTCTTCCTGCTTTGTCTCCTTCTAGCTCCTTTAGCCCTCGGGGCTATCTTCTAGCAGGTCACTGCATTCTTTAGGCTCTTTTCTAGTTGGTGCTCAGGCAATTTGAAATCAAATAGCTATTTCACCATCTTAAATTTGACATCCACGCACCCATTGTCATTTGTAAAACAATGAATACTCTATCTTCTTAAAGTTGATAGCTTTCAAGACGTCATCATCCTTGGTGAATTCCTTTGAGCCTTTTCCTTTGACCCATCCTTTATTTCGAACCCTCTCAAAGGGGAAGTGTCCCTTTGGCTCTATAGAGATGCCCTTCATTTGGCCAATCGAGAGCCCCCTACAAGGGCACCTTCCCTTTGGTGGCATTTTGTCTCTTCAGACTTTTCTATGGGCCTTTTCTATGGGCTTTTTCCTGCAAACAAAAAGTCCACGAGAATTGGCCACTTTGACTTCCCTGGGTCCTTTCTTCATGTTGGTGGCCTTCCTTCGAATTCCTTCAAACTTTTTGTCTAAAGGAATTCCTTCAGAAAAAAAGTCTAAAGGATTCAATGTCTTAAGACTTTCTACACATTTCTTGAAATCCTTCGGTTGCCTTCGAAGTGCTCCCTGCCCTTTGGCTTTAGGACGCTCCCTTAAACCAAGATATTGAATCGATTGAATGAACCAAAAATGGTTCAACAATTCAACATTTCAATGGTTCAACACTACGTGCCACTCATTCATTAAACCAAGCCTTCGAACCTGTCACTTAAACCAAACATGTTGAACTGAATCGTTGAACTTGCCGATTGAACCAAGGCATTGAACTGACCAATTGAACTAAAAATGGTTCAATGGTTCAATGGTTTAACACTACATGTCACTCCTTTGTTCCACCAAGCCTTTGAACCATTTGCTTGAACCAAGGTGTTGAACCAATCCATTGAACTAGTTCAATGGTTCAAATAATTATTGAACCAAGGCACCGAACCATTTGATTGAACCTGTCGATGAACTTGCTGATGAAGTGACTGAGTGAACTGAATGATTGAACCATCTGATGAACTTGAGCTTTGAATTAAAACATTAAACTCTACCATTGAACCAAAGCATTGAACTTTGCCAAAGTGTTGAACCAACTGAATTGAACCAAGCCTTTGAACTGAGCCGATGAACTTAGGCATTGAACCAGGGCATTGAACTAGTTCAATGGTTCAAAAATGCTAACCTTCCTTGTGAATTTCTAGACAAGAGTCTGAAGAAGTTTTATAAAACCTTGCACTCTCTGAACTGGTTCTTCATTTGCCAAAAGATTACACCTACAGAGTTGGTACAAAATCTCATTGCTGAGTCTGTAGAAACCCAAGCCCTACAGAGTCCATAGAAAATCAAGCCCTATAGAGTCTGTAGAAAATCAAACCCTGTAGATTCTATAGAAATAAACCTACAGAGTTCGTATAAATAGACCTACAAAGTCCATAGAAATAGACCTGCAGAGTCCATAGAAAATTCTTGGACTTGTGCAAAATAAAAATGAATTGGACTTAAATAGTAGAGGAAGAAAGGGACCAATTTTTGGCCTGTTAGACCAAAAAATGGTCAACAAATTGGTAACTCCTAGGGGAAGCATGCCTGCTATGCTTAGAATCTAGTTGCCTCAAAATCCATTGGGCACGGGGTCAGATTATAACTTAAAGATCAGCAATAGCTCTGATAAATTCTATAACTAATCACAAAGATTTACCTCAAAAGGAAATAAAAACACACACAAAGCTAGGAAAACTACTAACATGTGCAGAAAGCACTTCGGGAAAATAAGAGAAAAGCAAGGGAAATATATACATGATGGAGAAAGGGCTCAGTGGTAATGCTTAAGATGTATCCCATTAACTGGGATATATAATTCTTCACCATCCAACTTGGAGAGTTGGAATGCATTATGCTGCTTGCACTGAGTGATTACGTATGGACCACTCCATAGGGCATCAAACTTCACATGCTTTCCAAGCTTAGCTCAGTCTTCATCCCATTTCAAGACAATGTCTCCTTTAGAGAAACCTTTTGATGAATATTTCTTGTCAAAGTGTCTCTTCACTCGCTATTGGAAGCTAGTCATAGAAGCCATAGCCTGGTCCCTTGTCTCTTGGAGTTCCATCAGCTTACATAGCCTAACCTCTATGCTATTTCCTTCTTCTAATTATAGTTGGAGAGCGAGGTCCAAGGCTAGCAATTCAAGTGAAATGGGGAGCCTAGCTTCCCTTCCATAGATGAGCGTGTATGGCAAGTTTCCAATTGCCCTCTTTAGGGTGACCCTATCCGTCCACAGGGCTATTTTCAACTTGGCATGCCAAGTCCTCTGATTCTCCAACATGGTTTGCTTGATGATTCTGATCAAGTTCTTATTTGTAGACTCAGCCAACCTATTCCCTTGTGGGTAGTAATTGGATGAAGTGTTGAGATATATACCATATCTCAGCACCCATTCACTTGTTTTGGTTCCCAGAAAAGCTAATGCATTATCTAAGATTATGGTTTCTAGAACCCTGAACCTTGTCACCAGATCCTCATAAAAATCTAGGACCGCACTTTCATTGGCCTCCTTCAGAGTAATAGCCTCTACTCATCATGTGAAATAATCTGTGGTAGTCAGGACCCACTTGTGTCTAGAACTGGATGGAGGATTAATCATCCCTATGAATTCTAGGCCCCATTGCATGAATGGCTGCTCCACCTGAATAGGCTGTAAAGGCATGGTAGCCAACCGTTGCTTTCCATCAAAAAGTGTACACTTTTGGCACTTTCCTACCCAGCCATGGGTGTCCCTAAAAAGAGTAGGCCAAAAATAGCCAGCTCTCATTATTCTTGTTACAGTAGCCCTAGGAGCAAAATGACCACCAACTATCCCATCATGGAACTCAGACAGCACCCTGTCAGCGTATCCTACATCTAAACATCTTAAAAGGACTCTTGATAAATCCTTTTTAAACATCACTCTATGAATCAAGACATAAGGGAGACACTAGAGTCTGAAATATCTCCTCTTGGTCCTATCAAGGCCCTGCGAGCACTCACCAGTGAGAAGGAAATGCCTCACGTCTGATGTCTAATCTTTCATGATAGATGGTTCCTCTGCTGTAGCTGCATCATGAATTAGTAGATAGTCCTCCTTTTGCTACTTAAAGTCTACAACGAGGTGTTCACATAGGCCCCTCCCTCTTACCAATTTGGTGATCTTGGTATCTACATCATATTCCATCACCTTAGTGATCCACCATGCTCTCTTCTCATTTAGGTCTTGGTTGACCAAGAAATATTTGATGCTATGATGTGGAACCATGAGGTGGATTTTGCTATTGGATAGCATGTGTCTAAATTTCTTTAGACTTCGTATAACTGCCAAGACTTATTTTTCCACATATGTGTATTTGACTTCAAAACCTTCTAGACCTTGGCTAAAAAATGCAATGGGTTGTTCAAGGTTATCATCACTTGCTTGGGTAAGCATGGTGAAGATTACCTCTTAATTGCCAAAGGTGTAGAGGTTGAAATCTTTGGTGAAGTCAAGGCTGATCAAAGTGGGATCCTGGGCTATGGCCTACTTAATTTCCTCAAAATTGTCCTTGCTCAGTGCTGTCCATCTGAACTCCTCACCCTTCCTCAGCATAGAGGTTAATGGCTTAACCATCTAAGAAAAATTTGGTATAAATCTCCGTATGAAATTTATCTTGCTGAAGAAGCTTTGTAGGCCTTTCTTGTGCTTGGGCAAGGACAGCTCCAGAATGGAGCAAACTCTCTCTAGATCAATGGTCAGGCCCCCCAAAGAAACAATGTGACCAAGGAGCTTTCCCTCATGGATAGTGAACACGCATTTCTTAGGATTGAGAGATATACCAAACTCTCTACACCTCTCAAAGATTTTCCTTAGGTGTTTCATGTGTTGGCTTGCTTCCTTGGAGAAAACTATCACATCATCAAGATATACCAACACAGTCTCATTTATCAGGCCTTGAAAGGCCATGTCCATAGCTCGTTGGAAGGTGGCACCAGCATTAGATAGTTTGAAAGGAATTTTATTGTAAGCAAACATTCCCCACTTGGTTGTGAAGGCTATCCTGTGTTGGTCAAATTCTTGCACCAAAATCTGGTTGTATCTTGAATACCCATCTAGGAGGGAGAAACGCTCGCTACCTATCACCATTTAAAGGATCTACTCCATGCTTGGGAGAGGATAATGGTCTTTCAAAGAGACTCTATTGAGGTCTCTAAAATCAATGCACAGTCTGATCTTCCCATTCTTTTTCTAAATAGGAACAAGATTGGCCAACTAAAAAGAGTGTTTGATTGGAAATATTATCTTGGACTCAAACAACTTGGTGAGTTCCTTCCACATGAGAGGTTCAATCATTGGGTTGATAGGCCTCTACTTCTGCTTGATTGGCTTGGCACCTTCTTCTAGCTCAATAGTGTGCTAGGCCAAGCTTAGGTCAAAACCCTTCAAATCACTATACTCCCAAGAGAAGATATCGGCAAATTCTTGGCACAACAGGATGAAGGCCTACCTTTTATGGTCTGTGCACACTTTTCCAAGTGCAAGTAGCTTATCCTTAAATATTTCCACCTTTTCATGGTGCTCCTCCTTTGTTGCAATGCACACCTTGTTGCTTCTCAATTGGTCATCTCCATTGAAGATACTCTCTAGAGTGACCAAACCTTTGGGGAGCTTATTATTCTTCAGCTGAACAATTTGGCTGCCATATTACTGCTATAGCTTTGCCTATTATTTGCAGTGAATTTCACTTCTTCTTGTAGGAAGAGTGCTATTTACTGATCATTGTTGAAAACTTGCCAGTTGGTGATGTTTTCAGGTACAGAGGGCCGGATCACTACTTCCAAGTGATGTGAGCTGTGGTCTTGGCCTATTTCCTAAGGAATATCAAACTAGGCACCAACTGTTGCCATCCTATCTGCTTGCTTATTCCATTCTCTAGGAATGGAGGTAATATTGAAAGCAAAGAAATTTTCCACTAAGTCCCATACCTTATGTTTGTAGAACTTCAGTAGAGAATTCTTTGTCAAAATTTGGCCTCCTACCTAGTTGACAATCAGCTCACTATCACCAAACACTTGTAGCTCTTTGATTCCTCTTTTCCTCACCCACTCCAAAATGTGGATGAGGGATTCATATTCTATAATATTGCATGTGTAATAAAATTAGAACTGGAAGGCTGAAAAATATCTCTCTTTTGAAGGAGAGACCAACACGGCTCCACTACCAGCTCCCAACATACTTTTTGAACCATCGAATAACAACTACCATAGACCTGAGCTTTCCTGGGTAGCTTTCATTAAATTTGGTACAAAATTACCCTCTTCATGCATGTAATAAATTCCAAGGCCCACCTCCTCTATGAATTTGTAAGGATCATGCTCGAAGTTGTCACTTCCCCATTCATCTAAGACCAGGTCTGCAACTCCTTCAAGGGTAGAGGATGGAGATTGGTCTACTTAGAACTCTTCTTGGTCGATGATGGCATAGCTGACATTTGTTACCTTGACCGAGTAAGGTTCCAGATGATCTCTATGGAGTGGCTTGGATTCAATCTTGACTTTAGTCCCATACTTGATTCTAAAAACTAGATAAGACTAATTCACTGCTAAGTAGCCACCTATCTTGGATGTAAAATCCCTGGATAAGCAGATGGCAAAGTAAGGAGGGACATCTGCCACTACCATGTCATGAGGAACTAAGAAATTCAGGAAAGCATGTAGCATCAAACTCAAACCACTTACCACCCCAATTGTCTTTTCTGGGGTTCCATCCAGCTGCAAGACTCCCTTGGTCATTTCTTTGTATTTCAAGCCCAGCTTATCGGCTATGCATTTGGGCATCACCGAGGTGTTTTCTTCGCTATCAATGATGCAATTATGCACCAAGAAATCTCCTATGACCAAGGACACATAAAAATGGGGAACCTTTTCTTCTTTTTGGGCTTGACCTGAGGTGGAAGGCTGTTTGTTCATCATCAAGACATTATCAGCCTTTGTTGGGATAGCTTGTTCATTTAGCTCCTATAATTCCTTTTGCAGCATGTCTTTTTGCCTTGGTATTGATAGTGAATCCCATAAGGAGATGTTCATGTTCAGCTTCTTCATCTGGTCAACCATGTTGACTCGAGGGTTACCTTCCTTCAAAATTTCTTTAGAATTATTTACAGCTTGAGGTGTAGGCTGAGGAGCTAAAAGTATAACTGACAGTCTGAAACTTGGGACTTTTTGATTTGCATGTGATGAAGAAGGTGTCGCTGATGTTTGGGTAGTAGCCTAAGTTTCTTCTATTGCTCTCCTTTTGAATCTTGTGTTGGCTGCAACATAGTCAGCCTGATTGTCTATAGCACTCACATAATTGACTGAATGGAATTCTCCCTCCAGATGATTCATGAGGGTAGAATTATGCTGGGCCTAACTGCTACTCGTGTTGGGTTGTATTAGAGCCTCAAAGACTTGGGAATGGGTGACTGCTTGATTGTCTTGTACATTTGGGCAATAACCCATCATTTCATTTATATAAACAGCCTGCTCCTGACCATATCCCATGGTTAAACAACTTGGTTGTTCTTGCACCATATTGTTTTGAATGGGCACCATAACCTTAGATGATGAAGGGGCACCTGGGTTGTAGCCTTGAAAGGGTCTGGTCTAAGTAAGCTGACCCTGTCGTTAATTGTAATTTTGGAAAGGGGGTCTAGGAGCTTGACCATACTGTTGGTATCCTTGGTTTGGTCAGTTGTTTTGAGCTTGCTACCTTTTAAGAGCCACAAGTTCATTTGACATACTTTGCAATAGACTCTTAACTTCATGAAGTTAATTAGATGGAGTAGAAATTGGATTTTCTATGCTAGGTATAAGTGCTAAGGTGGGAGCAGCAGTCTGGATTGGAGGTAGCATTTCAGGGAAAAATGGCATATGGGTTCTAGGAGCTATCTTCCTAGCCTGCACTAAGCAATTTTCAACTACTATGGCTATGTCATAAGCGGCAAGCAGCACATGTCCTCCCATAGATTGTATCATAACAGTGATATCATTGTTCAATGCTCTTAAGTAATATAGGAGAGCATAGCTAGGAGTAGGTTTTACCATAATGGGATTCTATCCCATGTCTTCTGAAATTGAGCGTTAAAATCTTGCATGTATTCATGTGGGGCTCTTTTCATTGTAGTCAGTTGCTCAGCAAGTGAGAGGTGGTCACTCTTTTCTCCAAAATGGTCTATCAAGTGAGTGCCCAATTCATTCTAGGAACTGATTGAATTTATAGTCAAAGTCCCATACCAGTCAAGAGCTTTACCCTTAAGAGACAATGCCAGTAATCTAATTGCAATATTTTCTTCAGTGACATTGTGAATATTGCAGAGGTTAGCAATATTTTTGATGTGTTTGATGACTGTGATGGGCCCCTCTCCATCAAAGTAAGGCACACTTTTGAGGGCTGCTCCTGGAATTGGGTCATAACATTGGAGATTTAAAGGACTCTGACCACAAAAAGTCACAAAGGGAAGTGTCATAGCTATGATAGGATGTAACTGTGGCCTTACTGTGTATGTGTTCTTTATAGCAGGTTTAGGAAAGTGGTTTTCCTGAATAAGGATGGGTCCTCTCAAATATCAATCTTTTTGCTGAGTTTAAAGGCAACTCAATGAAGTCAAAAGGGACACCCTTATAAGCAGACCGTGTGGTGACTTTAGGCATAAGAAGTTAGACTAGTCTTCGATTAGAAAATGAAGTTCTTACCAGTGGAGTCGCCAGATGTTAAAAATAGTTGATTTGCTATAATAGGACCAGCATGAATCCTAAAACTTTACTGAGTGTAAAACTGTGTCCCACCAGGTGTGCCAAAAACTATTGACATAGTGGATTACACCTGGGGTAGGAGCCCAAGCTCCTGCCTTCCACACGTCAAAATGGAAACTCCCCTCTCACCTATGGGACTGGAAAAGCTGGAGGGGAGAGTCTCTAGGTAAGGGATAGCTCCCTTTGATGCATCTGAGTCATTCCAATGAGTTCAAATATATATATATATATATATATATATATATATATATATATATATATATAATGGGGGGGATGAAAAGGGATAAGGATTACAGGAAAACAAAACTACTCTAAAAGAGGTGATGCACCAAATGATTCAACCTACTCACACTCACACTCTGAACCATATAAACACATACATACACTTCAACTAGTAAATGGACCTGACTGTAGGAATTTTAAGAGGGAGGCTTTAATGGAACACATAGAAAATAGAGACTCACCATAGGTGTTATGGAAGGAGCACATGGTATAGTAGATTATTTCTGTCTCTACGCTTCAAGGTATAACTCTTCTTGTCACCTACAAGAATGGCACCTTATAAACACCAAGTGTGTTAGTGTTAAACCTGTGGAAGCATTTAGAAGCAATGACTAAACACAAAACTAACACTGAGACACACACAGAGATATCTAACCAGAATAGAGGTAAAAATGTGTTTATTGATTTCAGGTGAAAATTTGCCAGGGCTTCACCTTACAAATGTGAAAGATCCTTTTCCAAATGACAAGTCTACAATATATAGAGGAAGGAAGGAGGCCTTCTGGCACCCTTTTTACAAATGACCCATGTGCACTCTGATCATTGGGAAGAGCAAGCCACTTAAACATCATATGAGAAATTATGACCCACACCATTTTTCTGCTTGCAAGAACGCTCCTTCAAGGAGATTATGTGGTTTTTCTGCTCATTAATGTGAAATGAAGAAAAATGTGTCATATCATTAGCCATTTGTGCCTCCTAATAATCAATTTATAGACAATGTATCACCTACTAGAGTAACTTCTTAAATCGGTGCCTCCCTTCGCCACTTGGACTATCTACCTATTCCTACACTTGGCACTTTTCTCTATTTGTTCTCTAGGCTCTTTGTCTTCTTACTACTTTGTCTCCTTCTGGCTCCTTCAGCCCTCGGGGCTATCTTCTGGTGGGTCACTACATTCCTTGGGCTCTTTTCTAGTTAGCACTCAGGAAATTTGAAAGCAAATGGCTATTTCACCATCTTAAATTTGACATCTGCACACCTATCATCATTTGAAAAACAATGGCTAATCTATCTTCTTAAAGTTGATAGCTTCTGGGACATCACCATCCTTGGCAAATTCCTTTGGGCCTTTTCCTTTGACTCCTCCTTTGTTTAAGACCCTCCTGAAGGGGAAGTGTCCCTTCAGCTCTAGAGATATTCCCTTCATTTGGCCAGCTGAGAGCCCCCCGTAAGGGCACACACCCTTTGATAGGCTTTTGTCTCTTCAGCCTTTTCTATGGGCCTTTTCCCATAGATAAAAAGTCTACGAGAATTGGCCGCTTTGACTTCCCCAGGTCCTTTCTTCGTGTTGGTAGCCTTCCTCCAAATTCCTTCAAGCTTTTTGTCTAAAGGAATTCCTTCAAACAAAAAGTCTGAAGGATTTAATGTCTTAAGACTTTTTTCACATTTCCTGAAATCCTTCGGCTGCCTTCGAAGTGCTCCTTTCCCTCCGCAAGGGCACCTACCCTTCAACTTTAGGATGATCCCTTGAACCAAGCCATTGAACTGACCGGTTGAACCAAAAATGGTCAATGGTTCAACGGTTCAATGGTTCAACACTGTGCACCACTCATTCATTGAACTGAGCCTTCAAACTTGCCGCTTGAACCAAACGCATTGAACTGAATCATTGAACTTGTCGATTGAACCAAGGTGTTGAACTGACCGATTGAACCAAAAATGGTTCAACGGTTCAACACTGTGTGCCACTCCTTTGTTACACCAAGCCTTTGAACCATTTACTTGAACCAAGGCGTTGAACCAATCCATTGAACTAGTTCAATGGTTTAAACAATTGTTGAACCAAGGCACCAAACCATTTGATTGAACCTATCGATGAACTTGCTGATGAACTGACTGAGTGAACCGAATGATTGAACCATCCGATGAACCAAGCGATGAACCAAGGCCAATGAACTTGAGCTTTGAACCATAATGTTGAAATCTGCCATTGAACCAAAGCATTGAACTTTGCTGAAACATTGAACCAATTGAATTGAACCAAGCCTTTGAATCGAGCCGATGAACTTAGGAGTTGAACCAAGGCATTAAACCAATTTAATGGTTCAAAAATGCTAACCTTCCTTGTGAATTTCTAGAAAAGAGTCTGAAGAAGTTTTATAAAACCTTGCACTCTATGAACTAGTTCTTCATCTGCCAAAATATTACACCTACAGAGTTCGTAGAAAATCTCACTGCTAAGTCCGTAGAAACCCAAGCCCTGTAGAGTCCATAGAAAATAAAGCCCTGTAGAGTCCATAAAAAATCAAGCCCTGCAAAGTCTGTAGAAATAGACCTACAGAGTCCGTAGAAATAGACCTGTAGAGTCCGTAGTAATAGACCTACAGATTTCATAGAAAATTCCTGGACTTGTGCAAAATAAAAAATGAATTGGCCTAAAATAGCAGAGGAAGAAGGAGACCAATTTTTGGCCTGTTAGACCAAAAAATGGTCAACAATAAATTTACTTGATATATTTTGGCATGCCCAGTGAAACTTTCCCTCTTCTTTATTTTTTTTCATATTTATCATAGTTACATTTAGAATTAGTTTTAAATTAATTTTTGTCATTTTCCCTTTTTAGTTTAGAGTTAATTATTTCTTTGAGTATTATATTTATAATTATGAAATTATGTATGCTCTTTCATTGGCATCACATTGGTGATAATACTCAAAAATCAAAAATAATTTCATAATTTTTTTGTGTTATCTAAGTGGTGTTTACATATGTTCTTTATTTGGCATCACATTAGTGATACATGGAAATAAAAAACAAACACTTACTTTTAGTTATTCAAGCATTGTTTTCTCTTATTTTTGTGGTTTGTTCAAACTTTGTTGTAGGTTTCCTTTAAAAAAAAACCTCTCTAACAATTTATTTATAAAATGCTTGTCAAACAAACTTCATAAAAAGGCTAAACAAGAAAAAAGTGAATCAACTTCTTTTCTTTTGCTACTAACACTTTCAATTTAGGTTTTTTAAGTTTTTAGTAATTAGATCACATTTGATTTGGAGCTACTTATTTCTATTTAAGCACTTTTATTTGTAATTGTGGAAATGTGTATGCTTTTCCCTTGACATCACATTGGTGATGATACTTGGGAATCAAAAGCAATTTCATAATTGTTTGTGTGGTGTTTACATATGTTCATTTTTAGTTTAGAGTTAATTATTTATTTTTAAGTATTCTATTTGTAATTGTGAAATTGTGTATGCTCTTCCCTTGGCATGACATTAGTGATGATACTCGGTAATCAAAAATAATTTCATATTTTTTTATGTTATCCATGTGGTGTTTGCATATGTTCTTTCTGTGACGTCACATTGGTGATGATACTTAGAAATCAGAAACAAACATTTACTTTTGATTATTCAAGTGTTATTTTCTCTTATTTTCATGGTTTGTTCTAACTTTGTTGTAAGTTTTTTAGATTAAAAAAAAAGAGATCTATAAAAAATTATTTGTAGAACACTTGTCAAAGAAACTCCACAAAAAGGCTAAACAGAAAAGAAAATCAAATTATTTTCTTTTGCTACTAACACTTTAAACTCAATTTTTTTTTTCAAGTTTTAGTAATTAGATCATATTTGGTTTGGATCTAGTCATTATTTTTTAAGTATTTGGTTTGTAAATTATGGAATTGTGTTTGCTCTTCCCTTGGTATCACATTGGTGATGATATTCAAAAATCAAAAATAATTTCATATTTTTTTGTGTTTCTCAACTGATTTTTGCATATGCTTTTTGATTGGTGTCACATTGGGGATGATACTTGGAGATTAAAAACAAACACTTATTTTTTATTTCTTTTTCTAAGGGCTCTATTGACTATGGATTTCACCATAATGTAATAAGTTAAACACCATGTACCAGTGGGGTATATAAACCAATTTCCAACTGTTTCAATGACCTAAGTGGTTATTTGTTTTAAACATATCATTATGTGAGGGGATACAATGCTCTAATACTCAGGGTTTCTATAATTGCCTTGAAATATGATATCATTGATTGTCAACACACTGAAACCCTTATGGTTGTGTTGGGCATTTTAGGACAATACCTAATAGTGTGTGTCCATTTTATTTATTTATTCCATAGTTTTTGACCTCAATGTACCACAAGGTATCTTAGAGGACTCCCCTTAGATAATCTTGTTTAATATTTAATCCTAAATAATTCTCTTTTACCATTTGACTATGGTGGATTGATTAGTTATTAGCATCAAGAAGTTACCTTTCACACACCCTTATAACTAGACTCAGTGGGCCATGGGAATGGTAGAATCTTCTGTGATTAGTGCCTTGAAATATTAGACCATAGCTGAGAGCACAGATGTGCAAGTAACATCGGAAGGCCCAAACATTTTTCACAACCCTTATCCTAAATTTTTCACCTTTTATGAATGATTGCTTGACTACTTAAAGTAATATATTTTTTTTATTTCCTTGTACTCTACCATGTGCTAAAAAAATCTTGAGCAAAAACAAAGTTCCTTTTGAGTCATTAAAAAATTCTTCAATAACCTTGCTCTCAAACTCAAAAGCGTTTAGTTGTCAATAATTTTCTTAGATGCTTTGGTCTTTTCTGTTATAGTCTAGTGTCAAGTCATTTTTTTAAATCCTTTTTTATTCAAAACTTTTCTTGTAAGAAATATCACCTATCACTAGATAAATGGCTTTCGAAGCTATCCTTTGATAAATACAGTCACAAATCCAAATCCAAACAATCCTAGTCTTATCCTAGTGTTCAATCCAATGAATTTTGATTCAACTTCATATTTGAATCAACATCAAATAAATCCAAATCTAATTTTTAATGTGCATTTAACATCACCCATCAATCAATCAAATCCAAATTTGAATACATATTCAAGCTTAATCA
This sequence comes from Torreya grandis, assembly GCA_037957365.1. Taxonomy (NCBI): domain Eukaryota; kingdom Viridiplantae; phylum Streptophyta; class Pinopsida; order Cupressales; family Taxaceae; genus Torreya; species Torreya grandis. The sequence continues at coordinate 440,513 of JARHVA010007822.1, forward strand.
TCTACCAATCGAATCTAGATTTGAATTCTTATTCAAGTTTACCCATGAATCAATCATATCCAAACATCAACCAATAAAATCAAATTATGGATAATTATTTAGGTTTTGCATCCAATCAATTCAATCTAAAACATAACCAATCCATTTCCACCTTCAATACTTTTTCATGTTCACCCATAGAATAATGCCAAAATTTTAATTCAAGGATAATACCAAATCAAATTATGGATAATTATTTAGGTTTCCCAACCAATAAATTCAATCCAAACCATAACCAATCCATTTCCACCTTCAATACTTTTTCATGTTCACCCATAGAATAATTCCAAAATTTTATTTCAGGGATAACACCAAATCAATTTGCAGGTTATAATATTCAAATTTTTTTGAATTATACTTCCAATTCTAACACAAATCTAACAAACCCATCCTTCCAAGATCAAGCTAATTTTTTAACATAATTCTTTACTAGTCAAGAGTTAGTTGATGCATAATATATTAGAATGAACCTGCATCTATTTATATTTGAAAATCCTACTTCATGGGTATGTCATGATGTCTCTCTTGAACCAAATTAATCCATCACAATTTCAAATCAAAATCATAATCTTTCATTCAATTTTGATCAAATATCCATATTTGATAAACATCCAATCTTGAATCAAACATCATCTAATGTACCTATCACTGAATTATCATATGCCTTCAATCTAGTGATTAAGACTTCATGTTTCCAAAAATATCTTAATCTCAAATCTAATATTTCTAAGAGATCAGTAAAAAGTAAATTTGGCCAAAAATCACTTCATTAGGCTATCTTTATCGCCACATCAAATCCAAGATCAAATTTATTATCAAAATTAGATGTACAATCTCTTTTGGTATTAAAATAAAATTCAACATCTGCATTGGTCCCAACAATAGTTTTATCAGTAGACAAGTTTGAAAATGATAGTGATAATATTATAGACAAGGAAGAACCCTCATCCAACAACAATACAAATCCTCTTCGTAACATCAAAGTAGTATGTTCCATCTCTATAAACACTCTTCTTCCTTCTCTCATTAACATTACACTACATGTACATGTCAACTGGAATCCACAATATTGGACCTCATTAGACTTATCCATTTGAAACACATCAATTATAAATTCTATAAAAATCCATGAAATCATCTCATTTGAAGAAACACTACTTCACCGACCATTAATTGAAGTTCCAAAAAATAATCATAATACACCAATCAATGAACAAATTAGCTTCTTATTTTTTGATGACAATGACATCACAAATAATAAAAACATCCAATCAATTAGGAGAGAAATTACATGGAATGATCTTCCAGTTATAATCCAAGAATGAATCATAACTCATGTCTTACATAATTATTATGCTAATCTAGTAGAGTGGCATTATAATGAGTTGGATCATGATTTTGAGATTACTTTCAAGGCACATCATAGTATGTTTGAACATTCTAGATTTGTCAAGGACTTAAGGATTGTCAATATGGATTTATCCTATTTTAATTTTTTAATTATTTGGTGGTTAGTCAATAGTGGTTTGGTAAGAGATATTGGTTTTTGTACACATGGAGAACTCATTAGTCTCTTGTGGTTGATATTCTTTAACAATACTACTTGTAACCCATATAGATAAAATCATCCAAAATCTACAATGATCTGAAGAACCCTTAGAATATTTATAGAGTTTAGCTTTACTATTAGGCATATTAAAGTGGGTCTATTTGATAACTATGTTTTCTCAAGAAAACCTAGAACTACCATAGAACTTTGCCAAATAAATTTATATCTAGATATATTTCTTCAACAAGGATTTCCTAATAGGGAATGGTACTTAGGATGGTTCGTTAGTAACTTTGGTGGGCATAACAAACCCATCATGGTCAAGTACTATTCAAAGTAAATGATAGAACTGAAACTTAGATTGAAGAAGAAATCTAGTTAGAACAACAGAGATTATCTAGAATTAGCATGGGATAAAATCCATAAATAAATAGTATTATGCATCTCATGACTCTCCATTGGGTTTAGATGCCAATAACACAAAAAAAATCAAAAACAATATATATATATATAATTACAACTCAAAAATAAACTAACTTATTGTTTGCAAGTATCTTTAACACTTGGGGATACCCTATTTATAATTACATTTCACATTTCCCTCATTGCATTGCATTTCTATTGTTTACATTTTGTCTTTCATGTTATATGTCATGTTTGGTGATTATTTAGTTGTCAATTCACATAACAAAAACTTTCAAAATACAACTTATCATATCATTTCACTTTTTTATATCACCCTATTATTCCATGGAAAACATGTTCAAAATTAACATTACATTAATTATTTCCTTAGTTCTTACAAACTGAATACATCTATTTTTCATGCATCTTCTTTAAAGACTTAGATAATATGAGCCTATAGCTTAGTCTATAATCTTATCCATGATATAGTCTCCTCTTACAGTTCCCTCTATGTAGAAAACATTAGCAAGCTACCCAAAAAAATGGTAACTTTACTTGCCTATATTGGTCTTAGGTCATGATCCCTTGCATCTTACTAGTTACATGGGGCCAATACTTAGGGGTAATTTCCTTCCAAATAAAATGACACATGTATCTAAATCTCATGCATAAAATTCAAAATCCACATCTCTCACCCTTCATTGATCTTTGGTATTGAGCCCTCATATTTCACTAATTGTGTGGGACTAACATTGGTGAGATATGCTCTTACTCACCTATGTATAATATTTGGTAATGAGCCCATGTGTCTTCCTAGTCACATGAGACTACATGTAGGGGATCATAAAAAAAATGTGTTGTATATTAAATCAAAAGGTGTCCAAAAAAAGAGTTCTTAAAAAAAAAGCATGTCTATATTTCTATGTTGAAAAAGGTAACTTTATCCTATTTACCAATTATGTTAGGGCTAGTTCTCTCTAGACATAGTGAATAAAGTTAGTATTTTGTGAGTTTAGAAATAAGTACATTTTTTCCCCTTTGTTCGTAAGGATTAGGTCACCTTCCTTTTTCACATAGAATTTTTATTTTTTATTTTCATCTTCCCCATTTCATACTTTATCATATTCCCTCTTTTTTTCCTTTACTACAAATTGAAAGTCATATGTTGTTTAAAAAAAATAACTAAGTCATCACTTTCAAAACAATTGTTAGCACATTCACAAAGTCTCATGCATATCCATCATGTTACATCCATTTTATACATTTTTTATTCTCACATCTATAATAATTTTTCATAACAATGTATATCATGAATCTCTGGTCCTCTAATGTCCAGTTTTTATAATAAGTCAATGGTATAATACATACATGTGTGTGTGTGTGTGTGTGTGTGTGTGTGTGTGTGTGTGTGTGTGTGTGTGTGTGTGTGTGTGTGTGTGTGTGTGTGTGTGTGTTGTGTGTGTGTGTTGTGTGTGTGTGTGTGTGTGTGTGTGTGTGTGTGTGTGTGTGTGTGTGTGTGTGTGTGTGTGTGTGTGTGTGTGTGTGTGTGTGTGTGTGTGTGTGTGAGTCAAATAGACTCAAATAAAAAAAAATCAATAAAATCAAAAACAAAAAATAAGAAACAAAGAAAAAAACAAAAAAAAGTGTTCCTCCATGAGTGAAAACTTGTAAACTAGTGCTTTAGAAATGTGTCATGGTGAAAATCAAATTTGTCACCACATTCAATTAAATTAGTAAATTGAGCTAAGCTCACATCTTTTTAGTGAGGAATATCTTTCCCATATCCACTCCTATTAACCCTGATTCATGGTGCACCTTGAAACGTGTAGCTTATCTTAGGAGATATCATTCTTGGTCCATTCCTTGCTTATATCATTGCTTGGGGGAAAATCAATCCATCATCTCACCAATAAAATGTACAATCATTAGCTTAAGTGGGTTAATAACATCCATGGGTTCATCTTACCCTTTCTCTATCCACCCATTTTCTTATCACTTCGCATATGTGTTAAACTACATTGGTCTGATGTCTATGAACTGTGTAGGTATTGCTTAAATTCTAAGGGTAGCTCAACCACTAGAAATAAATTACCATTCCCATTCTTCATCTTTTCTTCTCACTAATTTCCATTGCTAACAATTCCCTCTTGCTTAGCACATCCTTCATCAGTGAGGATTTGGATTTTTCTTAGCATCCTTATATTTTAACATCATCTAATACTTATTCTTTATTTTTCCTCCCATTTTTTGGATAACTACATTATCTTGAGTTTTTTCTATACTATGTAGGTCGTGCTTAGTTACTAAGGTCAGCTTGGCCACATCCCTTAGTTTATTTTCATTTCTCACCTAAAATATCTTCCTCCACTTCTCTACCTATCTCTTCACCATCTTCCTTCCTCCAGCTTGTCAATCTTTTTTAACCATTTTACTAGCTTATCAATCTCTTTTAAAGCAAGGATTGACAACCTTCCCCATCTGCCTCTCTTATCTCCTATAAATCCACCAACTACTCTACTTTGTTTGTCTCCCTATCAACTTTCATTAAAAAAATTATGCATGCTTCATTGCTCACTCCCCCACCCACTTTTTTATATTTGTGTCCCTCTCTCCACTTCTTACCAACCTTTCCCTCTATCTCCTTTCTCTTCTTTCACCATCCTCATCATTTCCCCTTACCTTTGAAAATTTATCATACCCTCTTCATCAGTCTCTTTTCCTCACTAATTCCACATCATCCTATTCCTTTGCACACCGATGGACATTTATTTCTCTTATTTGATACCACCTTCTTCCTTCACTTAAATTTCTTCTAAGCCATTTTCATTCCAATTCTTAATTTTTATTTTCAATTTACCCATATTTTGAATCTTACATGCTTTATATTTCTTCTAGCCCCCATTTGTGCCCATCTTATTCTTCTTCTCTTATGTTTCCTATTTTTTCTACATCCCTATTTTCTCCTTATGTGTGCCACCATTTTTTTTGTTTTGTTATTCTCCCCACTTTCCAATTTTCCATTTTTCTTATTTGGTTTATTTTTATCCTTTTCATCTTATTTTTTCCATCCACAACTAGATTCCAATTGGGGCATTATCCTTCAATAAGCCTTTCATAATTTACATATTCTTCTTATTTGTTCTAGCATTTTTCACTTTGCATTCCCCTTTTCCTCTTTCCATATTTGTACACACTTATCTTTTACATCTGTGTGAATTTTCATGCTTTATATCTTTGTCAACCCCCTTACTTCATCCTTCCTTTTTTCTTCTTATCATCCCTTATCTTTACCTCTTATTTTCATCTCATTCCCTTCCATTGTGTTTCTCTATTACTTCACTTATTCCCTTTCTTATCATCCATTTTCCATTTTCTCTCCCCTATTTCTTCACCACCTCACCACTTTTCATCTTTTCAATCTCTTCTAATAAACCATTCAACTTGTCAATCTCTTATAACAAGATGATTGACACATACCCTATCTCTTCACCTTCTTGTCCACCCATCCTTTACTTCCCCCCATTTTTATTAACCCCTTTCCCATCTTTCATCTCATTCTTATCTCCAACACCACCATCTGATTTGATTCATTGTTCCTCTCCTTTCCTTTCATCATTTCTCCTATCCATGTTTACTTGGTCACGATACTACCTACTTATTCACTCTTTTGTCATCTTTTTTGTGTCCTTATTCCACTCATTTTTCCTCATGTTTCCCTTTCTTCTATGTGTTTCCTTGTTTTTCATTTTCATCACCAAACTATTTTCTCCTTGGTCTCTTTTAGACCTATTTTCAATTCTTTCATGGCCTGCCATATTTTTAATCATCCCCTTCCCCTTCATGTTTGTTAACCTTATCTCACATTCCTTTTCAATTCCCCAATCTATTATTTTTTAGTACATTCCTCACACCCCCATCTTCTAACATTTGTTTTTCTTCTTATTTCTCTATTTCATTTCATTTTTCTCATCTTGATGACATTCCTCATTTTTCATGATCATTTTTCCTTCCTTATTTATGTCTAGATTCTTCCATCCTTATCTAGCTTCATTTTTATGTGTGACATCATTATCTTATCACTCTTTCTTTATACATCTCATTGTCCACTTTCACATCATCCCTTGTTAGATCTCATTCATATTTTCCCATTCAAATTCCATCTCCTCACTCATTAGAGTGTGGTCACCAGTTTGTATTATTTCGACATGCATATCCATGTCTACTTCCTCCTATCTTCCACTCCCTTGATTTAATGCATGAAATCTTGTTAGGTTAACTACTTAAAATACATCCATTTTTTCCTTCAATGTATTTTTATGTTGTGCATGAGTCCTCTTTTTGTACCTTGTCCCTCTCCAACTATTCCCTTCACCTTACAACCATTTTTCAACCCTTTTCCCATTCTCAAACCATTTATCCAGCATCATCCTAAGGTTGCTTACTCCAACTTACCTTTGTCTTGACATCCATATCCTAATGCTTCTTCCCTAAATTCATAAAATATCTAGGGTAGTCTTGTCTCCCCTTCCAATGTTGGTGTACCCATTTTCTTTCATTTTCCTAGTGTGTCATATTCTTCACTTAGATGACATGGAAATTGTGACTGTATATGTCACTATAAGTGTCCACTCATCTATTATCCCTCTCTTACCTTATATGACATGGACACTATGACTGTATATGTCACTATAAGTAACCACTCATTTATTATCCATCTCTTACCTTAGATGACATGGACACTATAACTGTATATTGCACTATAAGTGCCCACTCATCTATTATCCCTCTCTTACTTTAGATGACATTGACACTATGACTGTATATGTTACTATAAGTTCCCACTCATCTATTATCCCTCTCTTACCTTAGATGATGTGGACATTATGATTATCTCATCACTAACTAGGTGAACACTCATATTTTATCCTTCTCTCTCCATCAGATTCCCATCATTTTATGATTATTATTATCCATGCTCTTGCCATTTTAAGGGTACATTTCCATCTAACTCTCCTCTATCTATTTTTTTGTATCTTTGCCTCATTAATATTTCTTCCCCTCTTTATAGGAGAACTACATTCGGCCTGAAGTCTATCCCTATTATCATGGGCATTCAGACCATTTTCAATGGTAAGAGTGTTTGGATAATGTAGGCAACATTCAAAGGCATGGGGCCCCTGGGGTTAGTTTGGCCACTCTCTTCATCATATCGATTCATCCTCACTATGATTTCACTTGTTCCCATTTATATCCAAAACTACACGATTGTCTTTGAGTGTCCTCATCTATCATTTGATGATTTTGGCTACCACAAGTCTCAACGATGGACTAGGTAGTTAGTCCTCTCATTTTATTCATTTTTTTAGTGTTGATTGATTTAGTTTTTATTTTCACCTATGTTTTATTGTGATTTTGATGAACTTTTCTTCATTAAAGTTATTTACTCTTGATATTCTTGTCATATGTATTGTGATTTAACTATTTTATTTTACACTTGTCATTTTTATTTGTATATAATTTTCATTTTTTTTATGAGTTCATTCATATTCTTTCCACTTATTTGGTTTTCTCTCTTCTTATCATGTTTTGAGTCAATATTCTTTTGTGTATTACACTATAGTGTGATTATGATTTTTCCATATCATGATGCACTTTATTTTGCACAAATATTAATTTTTTCAGTCCTTATGCATCAAACATATATGTTCATCATGGTTATTTCATAACATTGGCTATTATTATTTTATGATAAATTAAAACTTAGGTTTCTCCACTCTTACACACATATTCATGTGGGATTCCAAAGCAAGGCACAAACAAACATAAGGCAACTATCTAACCATCCATGCAATCTCCATACAGTTACACATTCAAGTTCGTCATCTCTCTATAACCTATCCCCTCCCATTCAAATATTTTCTCCCTCCTTTCATATTTGGCAACAATTTGTATCCACAAATTTAGGCCCTAATTAATTGAAATGCTATCAATCCTAATCAGCTGCTTGCAACTATCGATTATGTATAGCCTTCCTATTCAAAATTTTATATTTTTTATTTTAAACTTTATAGCTTATCAGGATATACTATCCATACCTCTGCTCATGTGATCCCTGAGTCCCGAGCACCATCCAAGTGTGCAGATTTTGAGAAAGTAATAATCTTTTTCCTATCTATTCTCTAGTTTTTAGCTAGGGGAAAATAATTCTTCACCACCTTTAATCTTGTAAGTATGACATTGATTTCTAGTGCTTCACTTTCATGATGGAGTTCATTATCACCACTTCATCATTTTCCCTCCTACCTCATTTCAAGTGTTCTTCCACTTTAATGCATGAACACTCGATGAGGCATCATCATGGGTCCTTCATTTCCCATTCCAATTATTATCTTATTCTTATATCCAAACTCCCTCACCAATCGGTTAGAAAAGATAAAATCAAAACATTCATTATTTCTTCACGTAATTTTTTATTTTATTTTTTTCCACCTTTCATCAACTTTTTTATTCTTTAAAAATACATTACTTTGACAATGTCTTGCAATGACTTCTCAAAGAGGGGGGAAATATAGACATTTAAAATTGGAAACTTTGTGTTTATTTTAACCTTCTTTTCAATAAATATCTAATCATCTCTAATCCTATTTAATCATCCTTAATTTTACCTATTCACTATTCATCATCACTATTCACAATTCACTACTTTATTATCCCTAAATTAATCCAGTGTTAATTAACTAATTTTTATCTAATTAAAAATTCCATGGATTTTGGAAATTCATAATTTTTATAAATCTAAAAATCCAAAATTATTGTCACATGCCCAAAGGTTCCACCTATCCCACACCATTCTAATTTAATAATCCACCTTTATTCCCATTGCCTTCTATGATCTAGTTTAATAATTTAATAATCCACCTTTATTACCATTATCCTCCATGATCTAATTTAATAATCCACCTTTATTCCCATTATCTAATTTTCTCTAATTTAATAATCCATCGCACATCCACTTACTAATTTGATATCATATCTTTCTTCCAAATGAATTTTATATTCATTTGTGAGTCCCGCATCTTCTCCACTCCAATTTTTAGTTCAAGATTCCCATTATTAAGTAGAAATTAGATTTTATCCCCATCTCTTGATCTTCATCTCAATATGGATGGTTCAAATCCATTTCCAAATTCTATAAATTATAGGGTCTTCCTCTAATTTAGTCAAACTACTTCATCACAAAGTTATTCTACTATTATATCTCCAAGCTTCTTCATTACAGGTTTATGATGCTAAGATTGTAAGAGATCACATACCACAATGCTACCCAATTTTCCCTCGTTTTGTAACAGTGAGAAACCACATTTTTTAGATTAAATCAAATCCAAATCACAATGGAAGAAGCTTCATTTTATGCTAAGATATAATTTAGTTTTGTTTCTTTCATTTGAATCTCTTTTCATAGTTTAAGTTAGTTTAAAACAATATTTCATTTAATTTCTTAGATTATTTGATTTTATAAGTTTCTTCAATACAATATGTTATTGGGAAGACCTTGGATACACACTCTTTGAGTAGTACCTTCTACAGTACATGGGTGTTCCAAATAAATTCATGCCAATCGGGTAATTATAGTTTATTGAATTACATATGAGCATCCTCTTGAATAGAAGAAAATTATACCTAGACAACTACCAATAAATCCTAATAAGTCTAATCCATCACAAAAGGATAAATAACAAGTAATTCATTTTATTAGGTGGTTGGTACTTGAGATACCATTACATCAGAGGCATATAATGGATTCTATGAAATCCCAATCTTATACTACAAAATAGTTTAGATATTTAGAGCACCTACACATGTTCCTATTATTGTTATTACATAAAAAAATCACTCAATAATAGGTTCAAAAAAACCCTACTTTGGTTACTCCTACTATTACTTCATGACCATAGAGTCTTATGTTACATTCATAGAGTACCACTGATACCACAGTGATAGATATTACACCTATTTATGCTCATTGGTTGCATACATAGGGTATTACACCAAATTTATAGTGGGGAGATATCTTTGACCATTAGTTATATGGCATCATCAAATGATCTTTCCTATTCCAAAATTTCCAAAAATACAAAAAAATCAAAAACATTCAAAATTACAAAAAGACATTAGCACTTACATGTTCTATTAGATCCTTGGCATCCATGTGTTACTTATATATTGATGGAACAAATAATCAATTACTCCTACATACACATATGTGTCAATTTATACATTGAGTGTGATATACGCATACACAAATACATGATTCACTACTATCTTATATGTTTTACTTTCCCTCTACTCATGTCATATGAACATTGGGGGCATTCACTTCTTCAGTCTTAATGCACAGATATTATATGATTTGATGATCACTCTACACGAGCATGTTTGGGCTTGCATGTGCCTATTATCCATGATTATATCTTACAAAGGGTAATTCATATGTTATACACTTGACACACTTTTATAACACATTAGATCTATAGGCCACTATGACAAGTTTATGTTGGTTGATTATGAGTTACTTTATGCACTTCCTTGAGTGTCTTGTCTTGTTTTTCCAAGAATTTGAATATGCTCCTTTACTTACCACCCCATGCTTATGTATGATTTCATAAATATTTTCATATGTCATTGCTTATTTTATAGACATTTTAATATGTCATTCTTACTTTCATGGACATTTGAATAGGTCATGTCCTTTCGATTGTGTGGCATTTGAACATGTCGCTTATTTATGGTCTTCTTAGATGATTTCCTTTTGAATTAATTTTGAATGATCTTGTGTGTGTGCTTATTTTATTATCAACATTGTACTATTATTATCTATACATTTTTTAAATATTTATTATGTATTTTAAACCTTCATGTGAACACATTTGTTCTATTTTTTTAAATAATATATTTACCTAGACATGTTCCTTATATATGCTACATAGTTACATTCACATATTTTACAATTGTTTTACCATTTTGAGGTGAGGTAACTCCTCGTTCTTATTTTCCCATCACCTCAAAGCAGGGTCATATTAGTGTGGGCATGCTTGGGAAGGATGTGATCCACACTTGGAATATTTTTTAGATTCAGTGGGGGCATGCTTAGGAAGCATGTTCTCCACATTTATTTAGTATATGGTACTTATAACTATTCATATATTTAGTGAGGCAATGTCATATGGGCATGCCTTCTACACATGCACAATTTTTTAGATTCAGTGGGGGTATGCTTGGGAAGCATGTTCTCCACATTTATTCAATATATGGTACTTATAGTAGTTCATATATTTAGTGGGGGAATGCTTTGGAAGTATGTTCTCCACCACTATTAAGTATTTAGAATCTCCAATTTATAATGGGGACATGTTTTGGAAACATGTCCTCAACATTGGTAGTTATATTAGTTTTCAAATTTATCCATCTATAGTATGGGAATGATTTAGAAGCATTCCCTCAAAACTTACACACATATATAATTTAGATTCATAGTTTTGGTAGAATTATATCCATTGGTACCAATATTATGCATAGTTTTATCATGAGACATATCTAAGGTGCATATGTTATGAAACATATGCTTGGTATTTAAAAATCCAAATTAGTTTAAGAATCTAAAACCATTTCACATATTGATACCCTACAAATATTTATGGACCATATTGAGCCAATCTATTATATTAGTTATTTCATCTTTTTGGTATGGTTGTGGTGATCAAATCACTCACTCTTAAAAAGTTTTTAGGTTGGAATTGATCATCCAGCCTCACTAGGTTCTAAGTATCATTGGGTTACATAGTTGAGTTAATCTCAACTTTTATATCTTAACTCATGTTTGCTCTAAAGTTGGGGGCATCTCTCTCTCTCTCTCTCTCTCTCTCTCTCTCTCTCTCTCTCTCTCTCTCTCTCTCTCTCTCTCTCTCTCTCTCTCTCTCTCTCTCTCTCTCTCTCTCTCTCTCTCTCTCTCTCTCTCTCTCTCTCTCTCTCTCTCTCTCTCTCTCTCTCCCCTTGGATATATTCACTTTAAATATTTATCTACATTTATACTAATATCAGCTTCAATTCCTTACAATGATACATCTTTTGTAAAATAACTTGAAAATAGGCAATATGGTTACATTGATATATAGGTGTTCTCCTAAACATTGTTCTTTAAATTTAAATCATTTTCAAGTAATTTTAACCCTCATTATATTCACTAATATTACATTATATCATGATGTTGATTGTAGTTTAGTCACCATTAAATCACTACAATTTGAATCAAGTAAATACAGGGTATGCATACACACCCAGATACTTATTCATTTCCTTTAATATATAAATTTCATTACTATATTAAATGGGGGATAATGTACATGATATTTTTTGATTATGTATAGCCTCAGTCTTGTACACATGGGAAAATTAGACCTTGGTTATTCCTTTTAGTTATACACTCCTTACATCTACAAGCCTCACATCTACTCTATCTTGTGTTATTTGGCCTATCTCTTAGTTAATCTAGTCATATATTAATGACACAAACATTCAATCTTTCCTATAATTCTTATAATGTATTTATCTTACATCTCTTAAAAAATTATCCTATACCTATTTTGTTACTCACTAATTACTAACATCTGGGACAGACAGTAGTATAAATATTACTATCCTACCCTGACACAAATGTCCATTGCCCTAAAGTTGTCTAATTTGTAAATGAAACATATCCTAATGGTTGGCCTAAGTGTTTTAATGCAATTATTAATTCAAATGGATTGATATAAATACAAGATCAACCCTCATTCACTTCTCACCTATGAAACCTAGCAATCAGACCAAAGAACATTTAATTGATTAAAAAACAGTATTGATTCATGTTTACATGTCATTCATAGGGAATACACATCTATAGGTTTAAAGTACTAAAGGATCAACCCAAGAGCTTGATTATCCAAGTTATAAGTTAGGTCACTATTGTACTTTATTTACACACATTTAATGATTCACACACAAGTTAACACGTAGTGAAAAACTACATTTGTTTAAAGCCCTCTTTAGATTATTAGCTATGTAGGAAACATCCTTTGACAATGGGTTCATTGGGGTTAGGTCAACACCATATTCCCACTAACCCAATTTACCCCAAAGTCACATTAAAGATGAAAAGATAGGGTTTTTCCATTTCACAAGGAGTGACAATCCATGACCTAGATCTAAATACACTAAAGCAAAGTCAAAGAAAAGACCAAAAAAATCTAGTGGTAGTATCTTATTTCACTAAATATTTCATATAGGACACTATTATCTAACTTGGATAGTAACATCGATGCAACTATCTAGGTCTAACATAACTAACTAGATAGCCAGAGGCACTAGATCTAGAATATAATAGTTATTCCAAAACTATCTTCCCACCTTATTTAAACATGTTCTATATCTATAGCTACATTATAATCATAACAAGATAAGTTTAATTCTATTCTTTTTCATTTATATATCTATCCTAGTTGTAATTTCCATATTTATACTATCTCAGCATAATAAAATTTATTGTATGCTTATATTTGAGTTTAACATTTAATTGGTCTTTTATAGATATGATTATCACCCTTTTTGCATTTTATTTATATAATATTAAACCTATGTTTAAATTTAAATATGACCTACACATTTCATTTTAGGGTTAAACATAATGAGCCTAAAACCATAAACATAGTTTTAAAACTAAATGATACGCCTTTCTTTCCTACTTCTATGAATATTCCAAAACTAAAAAAATTATAAATAATAACTCACAAAGTGATTAAATCCTTGATGCTATGTAATGTGATTATTCTATTTGATCAATATAAATTTTATGAATCCATTCTACACCTTCTCTTTACTTTGTTAGTATATTAGTTACTTTGGATGCATACGCTTTGTAAGTCATATCATGAGTATTTTGTTTGATCTCACATGTATGGGAAGTAGTATTTTGTTTTATCCCTTTTTCTTTATACTATCAATTTTAGTAATACATTAAATCGGGTAAAATGTAGACACTAAATCTGAATTATATAGCAAGTCGGTATTGTATACTTAGAAAGTATATCTCATGGTTGTAGCATTTATCTCCTAAGACCTTTCCACTATAAAAAGGATCACATATTGTATCTCTTGTGCCTATTATTTATCTATTAGTCTTACCATATGTTACTCTAATTAGTAGGCCTTCTATACTACTCAAAATTCTATAAACATACTAAGTATCGTCATCTACAAGTTTTAGACATGTGCCTATTTTATAGATTCTTAAACACTTACATCCCATCCATACACCTATGTTCATTCAAGTTTCATCTACCAAACTAAGTTTCAAATGCCCTAAAGTCATAAAATTTTCAATTTTACCATGTCCTTATGGTCAACTTAAGTTTATTAATGTGAGATATATACTGAAAGGATTGGTATATATGTATGATCAATCATCACTCATTCCTCACCTAGTCAAGACCTAGAAACTCACAAATAAACTTACCAAAATCACTCAATCAATCATTCAAGTGATAAAATATTCCCTATTATTTCCTATTTCAATATCAGTCATAGGTTTAAACCCATCTACAGGTCTAAAATATTGAAAGAACATTCCATTAGCTATATTTTTCAAGCTATAAGATAGGTCACTACACATACTTGTTTATCACACATTACATCCTTATGCACATACAATACAACATATAGAGGATAACTACATAAGTCTAAGTCACTTTTATGAATATTGTCTATGTAGGTAGTGCCCATTGACAGAGGGCTCCTTGGGGCATCCCAAAACTATGTGCTCACTAACATAATTTTCTTGCAATCACTTCAAGGTTTAATAAGCTAGGGTTTTATTATTTGACAAAGAGTGATAACCTATGCATGATATCATAACACACTATAGAAAAGGTGACTAAAAATTAATTGTTTTCTAAGTGGTAGCATCCACATCTAATTGATATTATGTAATGGAACCTATGTCTAACTTAAAAACTAGTGTCAACGTAACTATCTATATCTATCATAAATGTCTGAGGCCACAGAATGTAAATTAATAAAATATAATGATTGTTACAAAATATAGATCTAGTGTAATTCTAGTGGTTTCCATATCATATCTACACATGCACATAGTAAACTAGCTAAGTACTCTTGTTTCTAATTCATTATAATATCAATCAATAGGTGTACTTTTTATTTTTGGAATATCTTAGTATTATACATTCAGGATATTATTTATTTAAATTTATAATTAATCAGCCTACTATATATTATTTTACACCCTTGTGTTTATTCATTTCTATATTATTAACCCTATACTATATTGGCCCATCTTAATTTAGTGTTAAACAAAAACTTGAACTACTAGGTACATCAGACCTCTTTATGTCATAGGATCACTATATTTATCTTACTTGACCTTCTTGATTATATGATTTTGTTGAATTTATAAAGGAGCTAGTCCTTGTTATGAATTTTTATTTTGTGTGAATACATGTAAGAACATAGTATCCTTAGGGTGTTAATTGATCAAATTCATATTTCACACAAGTTTTTCTCTCATTTGATTTTTTAGTGTTGGACAATCCTCTATGTAATGTTCGTATGAAATGTTGTAATAAATAAATAAATTTTTATCTTAGGATTAATAGTATAATTATATAAAAAATTATTATATTCCCCACATAAATAATAAACATTTGGTTGTCTTGCATTTCATTCACCCTAACCATGACCACCCTAGTATCGACCTTAATGGCCTCTCCTATACCTACCTGGTCTTTGATGGAATCCATAAATTGTCTACTAATATCCATCATATATTCCTTACCTTTAAGAGGAACCCCATCCTTTTTATTTTTATCCATCATATACCCTCTACATTCCTTTAGGATAATATTATTAGTGTAATCTTTTTCCTTTCATGGTTTTTCCTACACATTGGTTGTTTGCTTGCTTAGGTGCTTTTTGTGTACGTTGAGGAATTTTTTCCCATATGTATGAGGATGTTGGTTTTATGCCTTTATTCCACCTATTTTGGTGAATATAGTCCCACATTTATGGTATGGCTGGGATTCATCTATCTTCCACTTATATATGTACATATTCACCTAGTCATCCATAAGCAAGGTGATTTATTCATATGTAAAACAACTTCAGCATTATATAATCTTTGTAAGTAATACATATTTTGTGTTTTATTTACAATGTTGTCATTTATTTAATTAAGATAATGGATTCTTTGAGAGATATTGGTTGAATATTTTTCCAATCTCTGTCATGGTATTAGAGTAGTCTCTAATATCCATTGCTTAGCATGTATAAGTTCTCCCTTTGTTATAGATTGTAATCTTCAAAAAAAATAGTTTGAAGATTTTCATTTGATTTGGTTGTATCTATTATTTTGTAATCCATACATTATTTTTTTACATTTTTTTATTATTTATCAAAAATCTCATTATGTAGGTTGCACACCTCTAACCATACCCTCATTCTACCATGCTCACCTGATTTGCATGCAACTTGGCTTTAAAAAAATTTCATTAGACATTATATGATCTATGAATTATTTTTATATAACTAGACTTGCATCGTGATCCATTTATATTTACCTATAAAAATAGTTTAGTATTGAGAGGATCAGTTGTGGTCTGATTGTAGCTTTGTGTGCAACAAATCTTTACCTTAGAAAAGGGTTTGAGGGTTATAACTTCACTCATCATCTAGAATAAAAATCCAATGCACATTTATCTTACATTTGGTGTCACTCTAAAATAGACATTATTTGAGCTCCTCAAGCTTCCCTCTACCTTAAAATCTCATTGCATGCACATGACTCAGCAATGCACATCCATCATTAGTTATTTATAGCATGCCTCCTTTCCTTTAGTTTCCTTATCCTAAGCTCAATCCTAAGTGTTCTTGGTATTCATACTTCAAAAAATATCACCTATTCATGGAAGTTATCATTGTATTTGAAACATACATGTTTGCTAAATTTTCTCACTCTATGGCCTACACCTCACTGGCATTATTAGCATTTTTTTTGGTGTTGTTATTATTATTAATATTAGTGTTACCATGGAGAGAATTTAAATAACTAAATAATATGTATTTTTTATTTTATTAACACTATAATGATAATCTAGATCTTTGAGCCTATGTGAAGCATCCTCTTA
This sequence comes from Torreya grandis, assembly GCA_037957365.1. Lineage (NCBI taxonomy): Eukaryota > Viridiplantae > Streptophyta > Pinopsida > Cupressales > Taxaceae > Torreya > Torreya grandis. Next base: position 457,736 of record JARHVA010007822.1, read on the forward strand.
AAGACGGCCTTTGATACTAGCATCCAGGAAAGTGGAATCCATTTTTGATCAAATTTTTCATAAGTCACTTATTTTCCCTAGACTGCCACCTAGATAATTTTTTTCTATTTGCATTATGATCATCTACTTTTGTTTTTTCCATGGATTAATATTATTGACATGTTATTTAATTGGATCAAAATTGTCTAATTATCATTGATGTGTTGGTTTTGGATCTTTGTGTTCCATATTACTTGGCATCGGATTCAATTCATCATATATAATCTTTGGCCCTTGATAGTATAAGCTCAACAATCCTAATCATGAACTTTGCTTCACCCTATGCCCTACATCCTACTAAAGTTAAATTTTTTATTTAGATATGAGCTTCTATTTTTTATTAGGCCTCCTTTATCTGATCTCTAAAGTGAGCTCCCTTATGATAGGCATCAATTCACTATGTAGGGTAAAAGGATTTATCATGACAAACTAATTGAGAGTGAACTAATTCAGCATCTAAATCATTATCATTATCATGGTGATGGGATTTTGATAATATCACCTATTCAAAGACACTCTAAACTACCATCCTCCCTAGTCAAACCACCACTATCATTTTGAACCCACATGTGTTTTTCAAAACCACTAACCATATTACAGTTTCATAAATATTTTTATTAGAAAAATATATTGATATTGTTTATATAATGGGTGGGTCATTTTGATATGTGGTAAGGCTCATTTTTTAAAAGTGTATATTTTCCATGTAAATGTGGGGGATTTATATTAAAGTGGCATACATCATTTTAATGTGGTGGTCCATTTTCATGTGGGCAAACAAGTTTTTAATGTGTGGTGATTATTAAAGTGATGTATTTATTGTAAAAAAGGGGGACTATAAACTTTTTAAAGTGGTGGTATTTTAAATCGGGGGACATTTATGATTTCAACAAGTGGTGGGGGCATATATATATATTTTTTTTTATAAAAATAATATTCTTGAGAGATATTAAGGAGATTGTATTTTTTTTCTTGGTCACATTCTATATTATCATCCATTTCACTTGATGAAGATAGAGGGTGATCTTTGATTTTATATGAAACCAAACCCCCTCACAAGCAAACAAAATTTATCTTATCCTTCATTGATTTTACTTTCTTCTCTCTCATTTACAAAAGCATTTTCGGTGGTAACCGATGTCCATTTTGAGTGGAAATTTCAATACAAAATTAGGTGTGTTTTCCCATTTCAAAGGCCATGTAAGATTCAAGCTACGTCTTGACCCTGATGGGGGCTTCTATCCATAGAGCCCCACACCCTAGCCCCTTGTCCAATTATTCTAAGTGTTAAAGACCATAAGATGAGGTTAGATCTGATAGGTAGTCATATAACCTCACAAAAACACTTTATTGAACTAATGATCATTTATCTATATAGTTGTAGATGCATTTTACATAGATCTTGATGTCTTTCATTATTTGAGTACCTTTTTTGTACTTGTGTTTTTAGCCACATTGTCCTTCAAGTACACTACCATGGATGTATTTTCAACATCCCATTTTTCACGTGGTTTTTTCTTATTTTTATCCTCTTGGCCCATAGTGTTCCCTTGTTTTTGGGGAAACTCTCAAGGTTTATGATGACTTATTAGATAAGTCATTAGTCTCTTTATTTGGATTTATTCTTTTGTGTATAGTGTCTTCCTTATTTTCATTTGTTGTTTGTTGAGATATATTATACTTGAATTAAACTATAAAATTCCATGGGGTGTTTTCTTTTATATCCTAGTCTACCTTCATGCATAGGTACCTTAGTTTGTGTAGCCTTTTAGTATTTCAGTTTCTAATCTTTCCCATCACCACTAGGGCCATATTATTGAGATATTTTATCTCTATGTTTTAAACTCATTTTCAATAGTTGATAGTCACTTACAACTTGAAGTATATCTATTCTAGTGAATCCCAGTGTTAGCATGTCTTTTGTGACAGTTGATAGTATTTTTAAGTGTGATATGGAGTTATTCTTGTGTATACAATGTTAGCATGTCAATGTTTGATTAGTGTATTCATACCACTCAAACATATTTTTTAATCCACTCCACCCATTCATCGTTATGGGGGGTGTGTGTATAGATATTTCTTCTTTGGGTTTTAAGTCTCCTTTGTACTAAGTAGTACTCTTTTATATGGTCACCTACTTATTTGGGTGTTGAGCATACATTACACCTTATACAAATAGTTGAAACCATATTAGGGTGTTGATCATCCCTTTAACCCACTTTAGTGATGGTTTTTCAACTCATCCAATATAGTATTTGATTTCACATTCCTTCTACTTTTTTATCCTTTATTTTCTTGAGCTCCTTGTTAAGAGTTGCGTGTTTTGGTGCACTTGTAAATTTTTCACCTTTTTGAGTATTTTCTAGATTCCTCATTTATACATAGGTATATTATTTAGTACATTTATTTTTAAGAACCCATATGAGTATTTTTGTCTCAGTGGCACTTTTGGTGACTTTTTATGTAGTGACACTAGTGTGGCATCCCCAACAATTTTTGTGCTCACTTCTCATCATTTTCAATCCACTTCTTTACAGTCTTTTATTACCATATTCTCCTAGTTTATTATTGAGGGAAAATATTCATACAATTCTTCCTTAGCTTCATCATTCTAACGAGTATTCTGGAGTGCAATGTTTGTATTCATTGATCCTCATATTCAACACTATTCTTACTTTGACTTGATGGTTACATTGAATTGGCACCTATAAATTCCATCAAGATGGATTTGCATCCATATGGAAACTTAGATTCACATTGCATCTTTTTTTGTGTATAGGTACCTCATTAGGACTTATTTTTTGGACCCATTTCTTCTACTCACCTAAACTATGCTTAAGGGGGAGTGCTAGTGTAGGCTTTTTTCTTTCATGGTTTTTCCTACACATTAGTTGTTATCTTGTTTAGGTGCTTTTTATGTACATTAGAGAAGATTATCCCACATGTATGAGGATGTTAGATTGATTCCTTTATTTTATCTATTTTTGAGAAGTTAGTCCCACATGCATGGTATGGTTGGGATTAACCTATCTTTCACCTATATATGTACCTATTCACCTAATCATTCATAAATAAGGTGAACTATTCATATGGAGAACAACTTCAGAAGTGTATAAAATTCATAAGCAATACATAGTTTATGCTTTGCGTACAATTATTTTATGGATTTAGTTATGGAAATGGCTTCTTGGATAGATCTTGGTTGAAGAGTTTTCCAAACTCTATCAAAGATGGAGCCCATCTTATTTGTTTTTGTTATGTTGATGTAACATTCTAAGGTTATCAGTACTACAGATATGGAGGTGTCCATCCTACTTGGTATTGAGGAGACTATGGATCTTATGATTTCCATCATATAAGATCATGTGATTGATACTTTTGTGAGGTTAACATCCATCTAGGAATAATCTATATCATAGAATTCATGTCTATATTTGGCCTAGGGATTCATGTCTCTTAGAGGGAACCTAGTGTGTTATGACTACAAATGCATTCTTAGTTATGTCTTCCTTTAGTTCCTATAGTTATTAATAATTCTTATCAGTATGGTTGTGTGAGTTGAAAAACATACAATACATAGATTGAGGTTATTAGATGTACTATTTTAATAAATTACATTTTTTAGATGAATGCCCCACTACATGGTAGAGTTCACATGACTCCATCTAACTTTAAGGTAGTCATTTATATGATTCCCCCCTTTCCCAAATTCTATGCACCATATGTCTAACATGGGCATGTTACTTTCATGTAATGCATCCATATTAAACAACATAACATCAATCTTTACATATGTATACATATCAGACTATGGGCTATCTCCATGGTTCTCAATTTGTTCTACCTAGATCATAGTGGCTCTATGTGATAACGTAGCAAACAAAAATGTAGTCGTAAAAATGTAGTATGATAAAAATGTTGTGAGGATAAAACATAGTGAGTAAAAATGTAGCGATATTGGTAATGTCACAAAGAGCATAATTGGGACATTTTAGTGATTATCATAATATTTATTTATTAGCTAGTTCATTTTGGTGATAAAAGTTAACATTTCATGATGGAAAAGTAATGCACCAAATTTATAAGCAAAATAACATAGGAAAATGTGATTTCATGAGTTTGGACCTTTACTTAAAATTTGTGTCATCTTCTCAACATTACCAATACCACTGCATATTTTCCTCACTATGTTTTATCCTCATGATGTTTTTTCATACTATGTTTTTGTCATACTACATTTTTACCAATTCATTTTTGTCCAATAGTTTTTCATAGGATGCCACTTATTTACATTAAACTCACCTACCAGAATGTATTTGACATATTTAAAGATTAATTTAGTAGCATCTATTTTATATATGAACTTCAAGCCTCACCATATTAAAGATCCTATAAGTTCACACTTATTTACATCCTAAGTATTTACATTTTTGATCTTCTATTTCATCTCATAAGTCAATAGATATTGATTAGGATTAGTAGCACAAAGAAATAAAATCATATTGTTTCAATCCAAAAATATATTTATCATTAGCATAACATCACATTCATAAATACAAGAATCTGGAATCAATTTAAAAACATATACTTAAAAATAGATATGCAAAACAAAGAGCAACAATATCATATATTATGTCTCTAGATCTTGTCAAATAAAATGAATGTGGCTTACATATATAGGTAAGGATATCAATCATAACTAAGATATCAAGCTATGTGATCAATCATAACTAAGAGATCAAGAAAAGAGACCAAACATAACTAAGATATCAAGATAAGAGATCAAACCTAATACTAAGAGATAATTATCCTTAAAGGATAGAAATAATTAGAAAATATCCCCACAATATCTAAAATAAGATAAATTAAATATTCACACATAAGTGGGTAGGAATAACTAAATAAAATTAAAAATAAAGAACCTAGGTGAACATGATCTAAGGTAAACAACCTACTCTAACACACCCCCTCAAGTGAATCTAGGGACCAAAAATAAAGTGGCATATCTATAGTATGAGTCCCAAAAATAAGATTTGATCAGGTACTCATGTACAATACATCCATAAAAATTTTAATAAATACGATTTCCTCACAAACACCCCCAAGGATAACATATGAAATCCAAATCATGTCATACAACTCAAGGTAATGAGGTGATGCAAAATGATTCATAAAGATGTCATCAACCTATTATTCACTAAAAATTTACTCCAAGTAAGAAACTCCATCCTAAATGTGTTGTTGAATGAAGTGCATGTGATTCTCAATATTATTGGTATACTAGTGCTCAACATGGTTGTGAGAAATGTGGATTTCACTTTGGTTATCACACCAAAGTATAGTAGGTAAATCATATATTAAACCAAACTCAGTCAATAACTATTAGAGCTAAACAACTTACTAACACATTATGATTATTACCCTATTCTTTGACTTTATAGATGAAAGTGAAATAACCTACTACTTCTTTCATGCCCAAAAAACTAGAGAATAACCAAGATAAAAAAGGTATCCATAAGTTAAACACTTGTCATCAATATAACCTATCCAATCTAAATCAATATAGCTAATCAACTAAGTATAACCTCTAGTGTAGTGTAATCCAAAGTGGTAATTTACCTACATATATCACAAAATCCTTTTAACAACATGTTAGTGACTATCATGAGTAGTATGTGTAAACTAGATACAAGGCCAACTGCAAAAGAAATATCAAGATGAGTATGATTTAGTATATGAGACATCCAACCAACTATCTATATTATGTAAGATCACAAATAGTAGTGCAGGTTGAAGTAAAAGTGACCCTAGATTGGAAAATAAAATAAATTATATTGTAATTAGCCATGTTAAAATGTTGAATAAGATCAAGGGTGTAATTTTTATAACTCAAATGAATCCCTAAATTTGACTGAGAAATATGCAAACTAAGGAAAAAGTGTAAATTATTGAGATCTATTATATCAAACTATGTTGAAATATCTTACTAAATAGCCTAAATATAAGAATAAGAGCTACATATAAGATATGTATCATCAACATACAAAAAAATATAAAAATATCCTCTCTAACATGTTGGATATATATGGTAGGATATGAGTGGTAGAGAACAAGGCTAGTAGATAGAAGAAAATAATTCATCTTCTCATACCAAGCCTGAGGAGCCATTTTGAGACCATAGAGAGACCTTCATAGTTTAAAAATAAAAATTAAAAAATATCCTCTCTAACATGTTGGATATATATGGCAGGATATGAGTGGTATAGAACAAGGCTAGTAGATAGAAGAAAATAATTCATCTTCTCATACCAAGCCTGAGGAGCCATTTTGATACCATAGAGAGACCTTCATAGTTTAAAAATAAAAAAATAATCATGAACAAACCTAGTAAGTTACTCCATTTAGATTTCCTCTTTAAAATATCCATGTAATAAGGAACTCCTTACATCCATTTTATACATTGGCCAACACTGTGATGTATTAAGATAAAGTACAATGCACACATAATCCATCTTGTCAATAGGTAAAAAATTCTTAGAATAATCAATAGACTTAACTTTTGAGAAACCCTTCGTTACAATATGTGACTTATACTTGTCAATGGACCCATCATCTACATATTTTTTATGGTATATCTAGTTTCATCTAACCAAATTTATTCCCTTAGAAAGAGAGAACAAATCCAAAGTATGATTCTTCATCAAATAAACTCATCTGTCCTCACATCATCCCACTCCTTTATCCCATGAGCATGTGAAAAAGATTATGGATCCCTATAAAATGCCTAAAATAAAATTCCATAACTTGTATAATGTTCATGACAATGTATATTAGGTGTAAGATCATGTATGAAAGGTGTTGCCTTAGAAACTATAGTATGAGCCCACTTAGGTATAGTGGGAAGAGGATCCGCATTTAAGTCTACATTAATAACCTCTTCAATGTTATCTAGAACTAGCTCCTCAAATAAGGAATCCTTAATATGAAGTGAATAATCATCAATGGATGGGTTCAAATAAGAATAAAGACATGGAAGAAGATTAATAATCATGAGAAGAGAATAAATCATCAAACTGAACATGTGTTCAAAAAATAACATCATGAGTATCAGGATCTAAAAGTCGATAAACTCTCATGTCCTCATAATACCCTATAAAGATCAAAGTTTTTCTCTTCTTATCTAAGGCTTTCCTTTTCTTCTTTGGTAAAAAATCCCAAGAATGACTCCCAAAAACTCAAAAAAATGAGACATCAGACTTAGTTCTAGACAAGCCTCCTTTAGAGTCAAATTCTAAAGTGTTATGTGAAATATGTGATTCTGAATGTAGTTTACATAATTAACTACTTCTTCCAAGTATACAAGAGGTAAGTTTTGAGAATGCATCATGCAGTTATCCATCTCCTTTAAATTTAGGTTCTTCCTTTCTACTAGGCCATTATATTATGGAGTATGAGGAATAAAATGTTGGTTAACAATGCCAAGAACTTAAAAAAAAATTTGAAAACTCTTTGCTGAAGTACTCCCACCCATTATCAATTTAAATATTATTTATGCAACTAGAATATTTATTCTTGACCAAAGCCTTGAATACTTTCAAGTGTGAAAAAACATCAATCTTGTACTCGAGAAAATAAATCCAATTACTCCTCAATAAATGTAAGTGCATACTTATCTCCATAGAAAGGAGTAGAAAAATCCATCAAGTCACCATGTACAGGCTCAAGTGGTGATGAAGCTCTCTTGGATATACCCTTAGGAAACATATCTTGGTGTTTTTTCCCTAATGCACAACTAGGGCAAACATGATCAAGACAAGAAACTCTAAGAATACCATAAACATACCATAAGTTCTCAACTCCTTCAAATATCTATAATTGAGATTTCTAAATCTCTCATGCCAAAGATTAATCTCAAAATCAACTAGAGAAACTAAGCATGTCCACATTTAATAAGTGTCATCAAAACCCTCAAAGTGATATATTTAGAAACAATGATCAAAAATACCTTGTGAAACAAGTGAATGAGGATCCAATAAGGTTTGAATTTTATCCCCCTGTGGTGTGAAATTCAATGTCTTGCCCTGATTAGAATGACAATGTTGATAAACATAAAGCAAATTTGAAGTGATGTTAAGTACATATAGTGAATAATTGATGTGGCCACCATCAAGTTGTATGCCACCTTTTCCCTTAATAAAAATAAAGGAAGAATCTACAACTTAAATTTTGGAAGTAGAACTTAAAATAAGAGATAAAAAAGGATCCTTAGAAGAATTCATGTGGTGAGAAGAACTAGAATATATAGCCCAACTATCTATAATAGGTGACTGAGATATCCAAACAACATTAAGTGGTTTTCCATGCTCATTTGAAGGAGGTGGAGTGGAGATAGAGATATTATGTTTTCTGATTGCATCCTCTAAGGCTTGAATTTGCTTCCAACACCTAGTTTATACATGACCAATCCCCCATAAAATGAGCATGAAATTTTACACTTATTCTTACATTTAGAAGATTCCATGGGTTTATATTTATTTTATTTAGGTTTTGGGGTATTTTGAGATACATGAGTGGTTTTGGGTTTATTTTTTAATTTTCCTTTACCCTTAGGATGAGATGCTAATAAGGCCTTTTAAAAGGTTGAATACTAAAAGTTAGACAATTTAGATTCTTCCCTAGTAAGTCTTTCATAAAACAACTCTAAAGTAAATATTTTGAATGTGGTACCTAAGGCATCCATGCTAGATAAAAATTTATAAGAAAAGAATTGGAATGGACCTTTAAACTTATAAAGAATTAAGTAAACACACTCTTCATATTTCTTATCTCTTCTTATCCCTTTCAATTATGTTAACAATTTCTTGAAATTAGTAAGATAGGATTCAATGGATGGAAAATATTCAATATTGATAGAAGTGATCTCTACTTCAAATTGCATGGCTCTCATGTGATCTACCTTACCAAAAAAACCATTCAATTTTTCCCATATTTTTAAATTAGATTCAAATTATTCAAATTATAGATACTGAGAGGGGGATGAATCAGTGCCTTTAAAATAGTCCTTTGATTTCACTTATCCTTCATGAAGCATCCATTCAAACACATACATCAACTAATGCATAAATAAGCATCCACATAATCATATAAGATATGAATACAACCTCAAGGGGAACAAAACCCATGGAAACATAGATTATACTATAGTACTATAAGCAATTAATCACTATTTAGTGAGGCACCAACCCCACAAGGAGCACCAAACCCTCACTAGTCAAGCACCAACTCAGCTAGGCCTTTAGCAAGCACCAACTTGCAAAGAGGTACCAACCCCATAGGTAACTCAGCACCAAATCATGTACCTAAAACCTATAATCACTTTTTTACACTTTTTACTCACTTGAATGATGATTATTACCTTATTTTTCTTTTCACACTCGTCTATCTCTCTCAAATAACCTATTAGGCCTCTTCGCTCAACTAGCCCTCTTCTTGGTAGAATTAAATCAAATTACCCTACTCATCATATATATAATCATTATTTTAAATTCATGAAATATTAAACAAACCCCTCTAATTGTCTCCAATCCCTATACCTAGTTTACAAACTTCTATATCATTCATTCATTCTCTCAATGTTCTAACTAGTCAAATTAGACCTATTAGACCTTTTTTTTATACTTGACTCTTGCTCTCAACCACATTTGTTAGACACAAGACTATACATACCTGTATAACCATTATAATATATCAAAAAAAAAATTCACAAGTGAACCAACCATTACATAGGTCGGCCATCACCCATAAGGACCAAAACTACCATTAGGCCTAATAGAGACCTAATTCAATTAGGTCTTCTTAAGACACGCATTTCACCTTGACCACATTGGAAAATTTTGAACCTCCTCACATGGACTAAACACTTACAAAAATTAAACACCTTATAATCTCACCTTAGGTACCCAACACCATTTAGACCATTTCACTCCTTGAACCATGCCATTAGGCCTACTCACAATTAGCCCTTATCACTGCCAGATAGTTTGTCTTGATAATATGAATCATACACTCAAATTTTCCATGTAACCTATTAAAAAAAATAAAATTAATATAACTTACATGACCTGATATTCATCATCATTTCCATTATACTATACCATATAGTAAAAATACCTTAAACTGATCACTTTCATATGCGCACTCAAAATTGTAAACAAGTTTCAAAACCTAGTCAAGAATCTTTGAATTTTCATACCTTCATAGGAGTTTATCATGAATAAAAATAAATTAAAATAAACCTATTATACCTATATAACAAATTTATGTGCATTGTATTCTTAAAATCTATGCGTAATGACTCAATAAAATCATTCTCACTAACACACAAAACACTACCTGAATACTCCAAAACATAATCATGGAAACCAAGACTTAGAACACCTATGTGAACACTTTTATGAAATTAAAATGGGTTTATATGATCCTTAAAAACACTTAAAACATATTTAAATAGATATATTACAAGGTTAAATATCAATATTGGTCTTCCAGACCAATCTCATTTCTTCATGCTACATGGACCTCACTGTGTTAGACAAGTCACTTTGAGAGAAAATTTTCTCTTGTACATAGGTATCTCCAAATATTATATTCAAAGGTGAAATGATTTAAATTTATTTAATAACAACCATATTCATTTGGATCCATCCATATTCTACTATAACCCTTCCTTAATCTCATTATCACTTCTGTCTAGTTTTCTTACTATTTTCCTCACTAGGACTTTTTAGAGATAGGACAACTTCCACAGCTAGTTTAGAATATTTTAATTTTTTAACCTGATTATAAACTTACATGATCATTAAATACAAGTCTCACACATCATCCTCCAATAACTTTCATGCTTTGACCTCGTCAACCCTACCTATTACATCAAAAATATGAGATATAAGGGGTTTTCTATATCTTCCACTCAATCTTATGATAGACCAATTCCACCTAGAGATACTTAGGAGAGTCATCTATATGATAAAATCATCAAACTAGGTCATCTAGTCCATTTTGATCTATTTCTAATAATATCTTCCATATCAGGTCACTATGAGGGTTTAGACTACCTTCCATTATTAACAATTGTTCATAAAGGATTTCCCCTCAATTATAAAACCAATCCCAGGAAATTTGAGATAGGAACATTACCCAACTTTAATGAAATTCATAATATCTCATGAAATTTTTTAAGATGCCAACAAGCATTAATAAAATTCTTCTCAGGTCTGCTATACCTCTAGACCACATTTCATACTTTTTCCTTCAAACTTTGACCTTAAAATTGGTCAAAAACTTGATACAACCTCTCACACCTCTAAAAATTATATCATACGCTTTGGCACCTTGGATACTGATCTTGAACCCTCATTAGACCACACTAGGTCTCTTTGCATACTAGGCCTAAACCTATAAGCCATACTTAGACCTTGAACACATCTTGAAACCTTATACTAATCTCAAAACCTCATTCTCATGTCATAAAACCTCATACCTTTCTCACGCACTACCAATCAACTTCTTACAATCCTTAAACTTCTCACCTCATCATGCTACCAAGACTGTGCCTTCTCACTAGGTCTCTTTAAGCAAAGACTAATCCAAGATCTAACTTAGAAAGCTCCTCTAAAATATTATATACCTTATACACATGTTTACATAGTGTCAAATATATTCTCACATGATCTACAAATGATTTTCATTCCTGATAATACCTTAAGACTCCTCATTAGGTCAAATAGAGTTTAGGACTAGAGTTTAAGACCATACCCTTAAATGTTTACCTTGAAACTTTTCTAAGTATTTCAATACTTCATATGAATTATTGGTCATTCTTAAACATCCAATCATACATGTGTATATCCATCCTACCACACCACCCTCTTCATACACATGTTTATGATGTGGCAATGCTCATTAAGACTTGTGCTCAAAAGTATGCTTACTTTATCTTAACCTTGACATGTCATCAACCTCAAAAAAATTACCAAGTTGCCATCAAATTCTCTCTCAATATAGAGACAATAGGTTTCCTTAAAAATATCTCTTGTTATAATACTCCTTGTCACATACCACTTCACCATGTATGACATCAAATTTGACTTTGACATTAATGACCTCCATCTTTACCTTGACATCAATGACAACATAAATGCCACAACACCAATAATAGTAACATACCTCAATAATCTCCCCCTTTGTCATTTATAACAAAAACTTAAACAAAGTAGATCATTCACATCTCCCCAAGTTGGATCTTCTTCAAACTGACCTTTCTCCCAAACTAAAACTTTATCCCCCTTTAACATTAATGATAAAAAAGGGTCATCTCTTTGACAAATATCTAATCCTTGTAACTAAAAAAATACACCTTTTCTCTCCAAACAAGATCATTATCTCTCTGAGACAAAAAACACAACACAAATCAGGCTCACACACCTACTCTTGGATCATGATTGGCTTTACATATCTCCATGAGATATTCAGACACTATCATGAATGTGACTTGGTTTGATCAAATCATCATACAAATTATTTGTAGCCCATCTCTTGTGATCACACCTTCAATCAAACTATTTATTGAACCTTGGATATGAATATCAATAAAGAACATAAAGCTCCCCCTAAGACCAAGCATCATTCATGTTTTTTCTCACTAGTTGAGTGCCTCCATGAAGTCTAATCGAGTCACCTCTTTTATAGGGTACTAAAACAACATAATATTAGTAGATTCCTAGATCTCTATGTCCTCACTAAACTTAAATTTCTTCATGATCCTCTTAGGCTTGAATAACCTCTTTGGCTTAACCTCTTCAATCTCCATTTGAACATCATTCTGACTTGGTCTATTTGTCTTAAATCCTCCATCCACAATATGAGCTAAGAGGGAGAATTCTTGGCACTCTTTTACATCTGAATGATGCTCCACCATGAAAAATAATACACTTGGACTTGCATAATGATCATCATTCACCTTAGATACCTTTGGTTTCCACTTATTATCTTGTCTTCCTTTTTGCTCTCTAGGGTTCTCAACTTTCTTGTTTTGACTTGAGAATCCATGCTTACAACACTTTACAATATGACCAAATTTTTGAAAATCGAAACACATTATTCATCTTTAAGGAAACACACCATCACCCATACCTATTGACTAATTATTCTGCTCATAGTTTCATGTATATTCATTCCTAGATGGTCTTCTACAATGCCTTGCTCTATGACCAAATTGGTTACATGAATAACAATAAACATTGAAAGGATTAGCATACCTTATAGCATTAGGATACTTGATAGGATTAGTATTTATTTTTCCAACACCATCAATCCTTGATTGACCATTGACCTTTAAGGTTTGATTCTCCTTGATCACATCAAAACTCTTCTTTTGGTCTCCATTAAAACCAAGACCTATTTTGTCATTAGCAGTATTTTGACTACTCAAAATATTATCTAGATAAATTTTACTTTTTTCAAAATTCATAATTACTTCACTTTATTTGATACAAGATCCAACTCAAATCTCAAGGAATATACTTTAGTTACATACCTTACACATTCTTCTTCTTTAGCTTTTAGGATTCGAGTCACCATCTCAATTTGAGTCTCCACCTCTTTCACTATTTATTATTCCTTGGAGTTATTGCTCAATATATATTCAAATAAATTGATTTGCTCCTCAGTCTTTGATAAGATACCTCAACATCTTATTCTTATTTTTTAGCATCTTCAATTCTTCTAGATCATTTATCAACTCAACCTCAAATTTAACCTCATCTTATTATTCATTTGAATCACGAATAGTATCTCCAATCCATATGGAATCTTCTTGATTTGAACAACTTTCTTCCTCAACCATGAATATAAATTAATTGAAATCAGTAGAAACACCTTCATGGTCACTCTCAGAATCACTTATCTCACTCTTATCAGATGATTTACAATTTTCCTTGGTGTAAAAGGTTCTTTTGTTCTTGAAAAACTTCTTTTTGTCATCATACTTTTTGAAGCTTTTCTTGTTCTTATTAGACCTATTAAACTTATTTTAATTATCATGACATTCATAATGATCTTCATTATCCTTTTTATTATGATTATGAGGTCATTTTTTAGTAAAGTGTCCAATTTCTCCATAATTGAAGCACTTGAAGGGTAGTTACCCTTATACTTACCTGAACCAGTTTTCAACTTTATTGCAAACATAAACATCAACTCAGCATCATCAATATCAAAATCATCATTGTATTTATCTTTATGACCTTGTGTCTTATTCTAATTTGACTTATTTTCTACCTTGAATGCAGATTCCTTCTTTGTAGGTCTTCCTTCACTTGTCCTCATCTCATAGGTTGTTAGGGTACCATGAAGTCCATCTATCTCTAGCTTGTCTAAATCTTGCATCTATTCAAAAATAGACACTTTAGAATGAAAATTAGGATTTATTTATTTCAAAAACTTTTGGACAATATTATACTCTTTCAATTGTTCACCCAAGCCTCTTATGGTGTTTACCACTTCATCAACTCTCAATAGGTAGGCTACAATGGTCTCATCTTCATTCATCTTTAGGCTTTTAAACTATATTATATGGGTTTGAAATTTAGATAATTTGACCTTGAAGTATCATTAATGGTGTTTCTACGCTAAATCATTTTCTAAATTTAAAAGATAGAGAAATGAGAAACTTAAAGAAAATGGATGAGGGTTTGTACGTACTTGGATTGTAGACGTGCGCACCAGAATTTAGATGTTGTGAGAACTCCTCTTTGGCTGTGGAGGAATGACACCTGAAAGAGAAAGACACTAAACACGAAAAATGTTAGATGACAAAAGGGTGGACTGCCAAGCAAGAGCTTGGTCCTAGAAGCGCAAAGGCTTCTTGGAGGATGTCAATCCACTATTAAAAATAGAATGTTGATCAGAAATAGAAAGTGATAAATGATGGAAAACAAAAAGAAAGAACTTAAGACAAATGTGTACCTGTTTAGAAGCTATCTGCCTTTACACAGTCACTGATGTCAGTGGTATTTCTGGCATCGGTCAGGAAGGTCACCGACATCGGTTATGATGCCGACGTCGATAGGGGTACTGGCCGAGGTCGGTCGGGGCAATAGTCAGGGACGGGTCGGGCCAGGTTTCAGGACTATGGATAGGGTCTATGGATGCGTAGAATGGACTGTGGTCTTGTCTGAGGGTCAGGGAGGTCTGTTTAGAGGTCTGAGGGACTTGTCTTGGGTCTGAGGGACTGAGAATGTTGTCTAGGACTGGACTGAAAGGGTGACAAGGCAAAAGGAAGATGGACGGGAGATAGGGTCTGAGAAGGCTTTTTAGCCTCTCAGGAGGACAGGGCAAGTGGCAGATAGTGGATAGAATAGGTAACTAAAATCAAATGAAATAATGAAATGAAACAATGAAATTGCTTACCTCCTGCTTATTGATTGAATAATGGAGGAGCCTGTTGTTGGAGCTGTGGAAGACCTATTGTAAGAAGAAATGACTGATGTAGAATACTTGTACCTGCTACTATTGCTGTATGAGGTGGAGAGAAAGGAGAATGTGAATGCCAAAGTGTCAAGAGTGTTCTATTCATGGGGGCACAAAATGGTTTCAGAAAACTGTTTTGAAGTGTGCCTATGTCGGTAGAACTGCCGACGTCGGTCGAATAATGACCGACGTCAATGAGGTCAGAATGGGCACAGAGGCTAAAATTAGCCTCTGTCTGTTCTTGCATGCTACCGAGTCAAGGGGCCATGGGAAAATGGTCGAGGAAGACATAAATGGATGTGGGAGGAAGGATAAAGGGGAGATTTGGGCAATAAAAGCTAGGAGAGAGGTGGGGGGATCCAAGGAGGGGATCCAAGGTGGCAAGGGTGAGGTGGAAAGGGGCCAAATATTTAATTATTTTAATTTGATAAATGGAGGGGGCTAGGACAAGGGTTAGGATATGGGTCAATGGGGACAAGGGGGGAGGATGAAAGATGACCAAGGTGTAGACACATTTTTGGTGTCTACGTTTGCCCCTTTTTGTCTTGTTGGTTGTTCTTGACGAATTGCAAGACAAAAATAGGAGTTGGTTGCCCTAGGAATGGGATGAGGTGTTCCCCCCTCAAAGTGAGAGTCAGGAGAAGGGAACCTGAGATCAAGTGTTGATTTGATAGAGAGATGGATAGATAGGGGTGAGTGTGAATGCTACAATAGTTGTGATTGCGCGTATACCACTTCACAGGATGGTTAGGTCAAATTGTCACAGGTTGAGGGTCAAGGAGTGCCAAAATTAAAATAATCGAGCCCCAACATTTGGTCGTAGCTGATCAGGTTATTCAATCTAAGCGGAAGCTCCAATGGTCATCGTGTTCCAGGTATTCTGGGCTCAGGAAGTGCTCCCAAAAACACGAAAATGTCACAAGTAGTGGGGATCAACTGGCTTGCGATCCTATACTTGTGAGGGTAAAAAATATGGGCTGCGCATAATGTTGCTAACCATTCGTGAGGTAGCAGGCATGCAAAAACAACCAAGGCAACATTTGTCTTAGAAGCGGTCACAATCAGAGGAGATGATCATGATCACCAAGGTCAGGTGGTCGATGCGGGCGGAGGCAAAAGTGGTCTCCAGGGTGCCCTAGGGGGAAAAGATAACTTGGTCTGGAGAATTGGCTGATCAGGGGCATGATTGTGGGGCAAGGTGATGAAAAAAATAAGGATGGAGGTCCACCGACGTTGGTGATAAAATTGACGTCGGTTCCCAAAATGGACCGATGTCGGTAGAAATAGGCTGACGTCAGTAGACTAGGGCACGCCATTGCTGACATCGGTGGCCTACCAAATCTGACAAAACTGGATTGGTGGCCCACCAAAAGTCATTTTCTATTTGTTGACTAAGAGAAAAGAGCTCTGGAGCCAAGTGAGTGAAAGTTACCCAAAGTTGATTGGAAAAGTGGTGAGGTGGCAGATAGGCATTGGTGGAGAGAGGGAGTGAGTTGGAGAGTGATTGAAGGCTGCAAAGGCATTTGTGGGCCAGGTGAAGCATGAGGGTAGAGAGACATAGCAGTGATGGTAGAGGGGAGTAGAGGACCCATGGGAGGTCTACCACATGTGGCACCCATTGTGCCACCCCGTCGGTGATACTGGGATGAGGTAGGAGAGTCCTGAACCCTATTTGTTTTGGATTTAGTTTTTTAAATTTTAGTTGTTTTAGGTAGAAATTGAGGGGGGAGGGTAGCTAGGAGGGTGGGGGATAGGTCTAGGAGAAGTTAGGAGTGATTTAGAGGATTTTGGGGGGTTAAAGGGTGGTCAAAGGGGAATCCCTAATTTTTAGGGCTCACCCCGTTTGGCCCTTGGGCCGAACCAGTCACCGACGTCGGCAGGTTCACTAGCATCGGCCAACGATAGACCGGCATCGATCACTAACCTATCGATGTCAGTCACTAAGTGACTGACGTCGGTTAGGTGAGTGCCATCACCGGCATGATAACCGATATTGGTGGCTGCCTAGTTAAGGGTGGTTGAAAATTGTCAAGTCAAAGGGTCGAAGCTACACCAAGGGCTTCTCAGGTGTCGAGATAGGCATAGATGGTCAAATAGGTTGGTAAAAATAGAAATAAGAGGAAAATTGTTAACATGAGATTGATTGATGTAGGCGAGGTAGACTCTGATGCTGCGAGATTGACTACTGACATTGCTGACGTGGATGCATTGGGACATTACCGGGGAGGAGTGGGTGCAGATGAGCGCAGTGGGACTAGGCAGGCTGTGACTATACTTTCAGGTGGCAAGGGACGTGAGCCTGATGGTGGCTTTGATCAAGCGATGGGATCATTCCACCAACACCTTCCACTTGCTGATAGGGGAGATGAAAGTGACGGTCAAGGACATGTATCAGATTTTACGGCTGCCAGTACACGAAGTAGACATTTATGTGTGCTCGAGAGAGGTGCATGACATACACATGGTCACGCTGTTTAGGGAGCATGTTGCTGAGATGAGCTACCATTCAGCGAGTTTTGCCTACGGGCCTCTGTACGTGGTGGATGAGGGTGCACATCGGCTAGCTATCCTGATGATGATTGGGATTACATTCTATGCACTGCTAGATGTAGAGGGAGGCAAGTTTTTGATTGCCATGACCGGAGTTTTGATAGACATGATTGAGCGATAGACAGTGTTTGCTTGGGCACCAGTCTTTTTGGCCCAGGTCTATAGGGAGCTGTGGGGCATTAGCCGGTGGCCACGGTACAACTTGTGCATGGACCACCTTCTGCACTGCTGGGCGTATGAGCACATCATGGTGACACGACCTCTCAGCCTCCCAATGGCTATCCAGGCCAGCTTCAAGGTCAGATTCAGACGATGGTGTGAGGTGATGGCACAGACACGAGTGGATAGAGTGGTCAAAGATATTAACCACTATAGAGGGGTACTGGAGGCCCTGATCTCAGCAAATATCATCTAGAGACCGTACTTGGGGTATCTAGTATTTAGAGACCAGGGAGAGTATCTTGTTGGAGTGCAGAGCCTGAGATGGGTCAGGGGCAGGCGAGCCAGTGAGCTCGAGAGGGTGTTTGTGGAGAGAGTGCGGTGCTAGTACGGGCTGCTATAGGATGTACCACCCGCATTCCTGTAGTACAGGTGGGATGATATTGAGGTGCTGCTCCCACTGCCAGAGGAGATAGATGAGCCAAATTTTGAGGAGTTATCGATAGGACTTGGGATGGCTGACCCAGGTTGTATAGAGGCCTACACAGCATGGTGGGTAGGGCAGTACACAGGAGTTCAAGTAGGGCCACAGCCAGATTTACAAGCTATCACCAGGGAGCGAGATGCAGCCTATGAGGAGAGAGACATAGCGTGGCAAGAGAGGGATGTGGCACAGGCCCAGGTGACCATTTTATAGGGATAGGCCATGGTTTTATAGGGGTAGCTGGCAGGGGTGACAGGATAGGTGGCTGATTTGACAGGACATGTCACTATTTTGTAGGGTCAGCTGGCCGCAGCCCAGGCACATATAAGATAGGCAGGGTAGGGTTTTGGAGGGCAGAGCCCATTGTAGTAGCCATCTCAGTAGCCAGTTTAGCAGCCCACATAGTCAGTGTCAGTGCAGCTAGGGTTTTCATAGCTGCAGGGTTCAGCATAGGGCACGGCAGCAGGATAGATGGGTCCATCGTAGACTGTATCTATGGTTAGATACAATAATGTGCTAGATGAGATCATATATTATGAGAGAGCCATTAAGGAGTTTCCTCAGATACAGTGATACTCAGATATGAGAGCAGAGTTGAGCTGGCAATGGTCTATGTCATGGGCGACCGCTACAGATTCATGCAGATGGTGCAGATCAGAGGTGGGAGAGGATACAGTGTCTTCTCGGCCACCGCCACCACCACCATAGCCACAGCCTTGAGGGTAGAGTTTTGACATGATGTATATACCGGCCTACGTGCCGATGATGTGAGATGTATTTGACTTTTGAGAGAGAGAGAGATGCACAGATTGTGCGATTGTATAAAACTTTGAGATATATATATATATATATGATGAGATTATTTTGGATTATTGGATGTTGTTATGGATGTGTTTAATATTTATGGCACTTTGATTTGATGCATGTTTTAATATGATGTGTGTGATGATGATGTATGATGTTATGTTTGTGATTATGATGACTAATATAATGATGAATGTGATGGCTAATGAAATGATGATATGATGATGATTAATGATGTTGATGTTGATGTTTTGATTTTGTTAATGATTATGAAAATATGTGATTGTTTGTGATGTGATTGGCAGGTGACGAAAGAATGAGATGAGAGAAAGGAAGAAGAAGATGGCCAAGCTAACCCCAAAAGACCCCATGTCAACTAAGTGCTACCTACATATCCCTTGTCCTAAGGGCCTCAGACCAATGTAGTTCTCCCAAAGAGGGAGGAAGAGGGTCGAAGTGATTGATGGGGCTTGGTCGAGGGCAAGGTCATGGTCAAAAGGAGGATAGGGTTTGTCCATCAGAGAAATGAATAAATGAGGGTGGTCGAGCTAACCTCAGAGAATGTCGTGTATCTGAGTGCTACCTACATAGCCCCAGTCTTAGGGCCTCAGACCAATGTAGTTCGAACAAGGAGATAAAGCGATCGATGATTGGTCTAGTCATGAGAATGGTCTAGCACGTCCATATGTCTGAGGGAACATGCTTGAAATGATGAGAAAAAGTCAAGGTTTTTCACCCCTAGCAATTGCCCATATTAAGTGATGGACATGTGCCAAAGATGAAATGAGTCTATTTATGTGCCAGCAAGTAATGGTTTATGCTGGACATAAATTGAGTGGTCTACAGTTTCCATGTGTATTGGTGTCCATAGAAACTAGTGTGCATAGGTTAAGGTGGTTGGTCAAAAAAAGGGGGTTGAGCTAATTTAATAAATGACAAATGATTGGATGTGACCAAAGTGTAAAAGAAGTGAAAGGCATAATCGCCCTTTCATTGACAAGGACCAGAATGATAGCATAGATAGGGGTTGTTAGAACTAAGAGCCCCATTCATGCATTACGTCGTTGACCAGAGGTTGTGTTAGAGCGGTAATCGAATCACTTTGAAATTAAAGTGAGATCGAAGTCCCTTGAGTAGGTGTTAGGATAGGAGAATAGGGTAACCCATTTAAGAGCAGAGATAACCTTGCCCCCTTTTTATAGGAGACCCTGAGACAACTATAAGCCAAGTCCATGACCCGTTTTGTTTTTTTTGTTTTTTTTTTTTAGCAGACTGATCGATGCGGGAAGCCTGTAGAGAGATGTCATTTTGATTGGTGGTCATTTGTGAAGCTGATCGATGTGGGAAGCTTCTAAGAAAGTGCTATTTGTAGCAAGATTTAGTCATAGCCATCCTTCGAGGGAGTGGTCTATATTTTTGCTTTATATATTAGGGCTTTTGAATAGCTGTCCTTCGAGGGAGCAGTCTATTAGCTACAGTAATGATAGTATAGCTATCTTTCAAGGGAGCAGTCTGCTTTTTGATTTGATTTTGTGACCTTGGATATTTTGACATCTTGACTTTTTTTTTGACAGAAATGTGAGTCATGGAAAAGACTACAGAAGGTCAAGGGCTCCCTTTTATTAGGACAAAGCATCCATACTTTATAAAAGGGTAATAGAGGATTTGTTAAGGGAAATAGGGTGAAAAGGGTTGAGGATTAAGAGGACATGGATTGCTCAAGAGATGAGCTCAAGTTAAATGTCAAGTTGACGAGTACTCGACTAACAGTGGAATGGTCATAGATGCAACGCATTAAGAGGCTCAGGTTCTAGTCATTCATCGAGAGAAGACAGATGATAAGTCCCTGACCCATACTTGTGCATGACGATGAAAGGTTCGAGCCAATTAAGGGTGAACTTGCCTCGTTTACTTCACTCCATATTGGTCACATGCTGATTCTCTTTGAGGATGAGATCTCTGATGTTGAAATCTCATTCTCGCAGATTTTTGTCATAGGCTCGCTTAATGCGATTTTGATAGGCATGGAGGTGATTGAGGGCAGCAAGATGACACTCATCAAGTAGCTCAAGTTGAGCTAAGTGATCTTGACGAAAGTCATCATTGGAGAGAATGTCATGTAGGGAGATGCAGAGAGATGGGATCTGTACTTTGAGAGGTAGGATAGCCTCTATTTTGTACACGAGAGAGAAAGAAGTAGCACCCGTAGAGGTTCGGATGCTAGTGCGGTAGGCCCATAAAGTGAAGGGAATGTGAATGTACCAATCCCTTCCTATGTCATTGACCACCTTCATGAGAATTTTAGTCAGAATTTTGTTGGAAGCCTCGGCCTGCCCATTGGCTTGTGGGTAGTAAGGCGAAGAGAAGCTAAGTTTAATGCCAAATGAGTCGCATAGTTTTTAGACAGTCTTGTTTTTTAAGGACTTGCCGTTGTCAGTGATGATTTTGTGAGGAACACCAAAATGACAGATGATGTGGCTACTGATGAAGTCGACAATTTTGTCATCTTTTGTAGAGACAAGAGGAATGGATTCCACCCACTTGGTGAAATACTCCGTGGCAGTGATGATGGATTGATGACAAAGAGATGAGTGAGGGTTGATCTCACTGATGAGATCTAAGCCCCACTGAGAAAAAGGCCAAAAATCTTGAGTGAATTGTAAGGTGTGGCTGGGGAGATGAAGCAGGTTAGAGTGCTACTGACACTTGATGCAACACCAAACATAGTCACTACAGTCTTGATGAAGGGTGGGGCAATAATAGCCCAGGTGAAGGATGCACTTGGAAACCGAGTTCCCACTGAAGTGTCTGCCACAAATCTCATCATGGACTTGCTTAATGGCTTGAGAGGCTTTAGTGGAGGTTAGAAAGTGAAGAAGGAGGCCATGTGCATGGTATACCGAGCTGTGTGCTTGATGAAAGCTCGCCGCGTATTGTTAGAGAAGTTGGGAGGAATGACAAAAAGAGACAAGTAGTCCACAAGTTGCTTATACCAATCATCTCATGGACTAGAATTGACAGTGTTGATATAATTGATGTGAGGAGAGATGTATGAAGGCAACGGTACATGATGCACCATGACAAAAAGTTGAGATGATGATGATGAAGACGGGATATGTGAAGCAAGAGAAGCCATGGTGTCAGCAAACTTATTCGTGGATCGAGGAATAGTCTGCAAGAGGTAATGGTTGAAAGATGCCAGAAGAAGGTTAGCATAGTTTTTATACCTTTGCAAAACTTCATTTTTGTAGAGGTATGAACCATTGACCTGATTGACGACGAGCTGCGAGTCACCGAAGATGTTGATAGACTTGATACTGAGAGAAAGGGCGGTCTGAAGTCCCAAAATTAAGGCTTCATATTCAGCCATATTATTGGTATAATCAAAGTCGAGCTTGAAAGATAGAGGCATGGGCTCACCTTTGAGTGGGATGAGAATGACTCCCACACCCCCACCAAGTTGACATTTAGAGCCATCAAAAAACATGGTCATTTAATAGACGGTGTCATCGGTGGAAAGCACGGTGATAGATTCGTCAAGAAACTCACACTGCGAAGGTTGATTGTTGGGAAGAGGGGCATCCGCCAGTTGGTCAACGATGGTTTTCCCCTTGATAGATTTTTGCTGGATGAATTCAAGGTTGAACTCAGCAAGCAGCATGAGCCACCGAGCCATACGTTGATTCTGATATGGCTTGGAGTGCATATATTTGAGAGGGTCAGTGTGAGTGATGACGAAGGTTTTATGGTTGAGAAGATAGTGGTGGAGCTTGGTAGTGGTGAAGACTAATTCCAAATAGAGTTTCTTGATATGAGTATATCGAGTTTCATAGTCGACC
The DNA here is from genome assembly GCA_037957365.1 of Torreya grandis. Classification (NCBI taxonomy): domain Eukaryota; kingdom Viridiplantae; phylum Streptophyta; class Pinopsida; order Cupressales; family Taxaceae; genus Torreya; species Torreya grandis. Next base: position 481,139 of record JARHVA010007822.1, read on the forward strand.
AGTGTTCGGCTGATATAGTAGACCACTTGCTCACGGTGGTGCTCGTCTTGGTGCACGATCATGGCACCTAACGAATGGTTGGTGGCAGAGATATAAAGGTAGAAGGGTTGGTCATATTTAGGTGGAATGAGGACTGGTGGAGAGACCAGATAGCCTTTAAGGGCTTCAAAAGCCTCTTGACAGTCCTTATCTCATTTAAAGGTGATGTCCTTCTTAAGGAGGTGATGAAAAGGTTGGCAGTGGTCAGAAAGCTACGAGATGAAATGGTGAATGGACTGGAGCTTCCCTTGTAGACTACGGAGCTGCTTGAGATTGGTCAGGGGTGGCATCTCGAAGATAGCATGGATCTTGGCAGGATCTATCTCGATGCCTCAAAAAGAAATAATGAAGCCGAGGAGCTTGCCAGAGAGGACCCCAAAGACACATTTTTTGGGGTTAAGGCAGACATTGTATTGAAGAAGGCAAGAGAAGATGATCTTGAGAATGGTCAGATGGTCACAGCGAAACTTGGACTTGCCGAGTATGTCATCCACATAGTCCTCCATGATTTTGTGGAGGAGATCATGGAAAATGTAGGTCATGGCACACTTATATGTGGCGCCAGCGTTCTTCAAGCCGAAAGGCATGACCCGATAGTAGAAAGTCCCCCATGGGGTGATAAAGGTGGTCTTGTGCTAATCTTCCAGTGCAATCAAGATCTGATTGTATCCTAAAAACTCATCCATGAGAGATAGCATCTCATGGCCGGCCGTGAGATCAACAAGCTGGTCAATGTTAGGAAGAGGAAAGTCATCCTTGGGATAGGCTAGGTTGAGGTTGCGATAGTCTGTGTAGATCCAGATCCCCCCAGTCACTTTGGTGATTGAGATGATGTTAGAGACCCACTACGGATAATCGATGGGTTGGATGAAAGAGACAAAAAGAAGGCACTAAAGCTCCTCTTTGACAAGGAGTGCAATGTGAGGATGCATCTTTCAAAGCTTTTACTAGATAGGCTTAGCCTCTGGTTTGGTGACAATGTTATGGGTAGCAATGGTGGGGTCAATGCCAAGCATGTCACTGTAAGTCTAGGCAAAGGCCTTGCTATGGTCGGAGAGGAACTGGGTATAGTCAAGCTGCTCCTGAGCATCTAAATATTGGCCAATCTTCAAGGTGTGAGGAACATCAGAAGAAGGGAGGTTGATGTCAATGGTTGATTCATTTAACATAACCTGGGTCTCAGAAGGGAGAGAGCGTTAGATGAAAGAGTCGTCAGCGCCCATGTAGGAAAGGATGGCATCATCGTCAATGTAGCGAACAGTGTGAATGGTCACTGACTCCTCTTCTATCATGCTGGGAAAAATGAGAGGGAGAGACCTGGACACCCCATCGAGCTGATAGGTCAGAGGTTCCAGGTGGATGGTGTTTACGCAAAAAAAAATTAGGAGGGATGGAAACCACCGACTCCGTAGGTGAAGGGGGAGAAACGGGTGAGCTTGGAGGAGATTGGTCAATGGTTGGCTCAGGACAGAGGTCTACAGGGGCCTAAGTGGGGTTGTGGTATCCCAGGCCATACTATTTCTTGGCATCATCATCATTGAGCAGCTTGATGGGCTGATGGGAGCCCTGCTCATAACGTCTAAAACCAAAACCCTTCCATGCACACCTATAAAGGTAAGTATGTGCAAAGGTGAGGTTGCCAAGAAATGAGAAATTTGATGTGAAAGGTTGGGGTGAAGAGAGAGGATTGCCATCAGTAAGAGCTTGATTGAGCCCCCCATAGACAAGGTTGGTTTGGAGGTGAGGAGGACCATAAGGCACGACCATCCCGATCTGATAGTTTTAACTAGGGCTGAGATGAAGGTGTCCATACTCTTGTGGAGTTTGGAACATGTCTAAGGCCAACAAGCGATATTCCCCCAGAGAAAGTTGTTGGAAGATGTCTTCCATGGGGTCTTTGGTCATCACTTGAAGAGGAGGGGTGAGGGCGACCACCAATTGCGAACTAGTCAAAGCTTTCACGGATGGAGGCGGTGAGGTTGATGACTTGATAGGAATAAGAATGTCATTTGGATGGTAGGTTATGTTACAAGTTTTGACGGGTGAAGGGTCAGCAGGGATGGTGTGGACTTGTCCATTGTGCTCAAATTTCACACAACAGTGTAGGGTGGAGGGGACACAAGCCATGGCACAGATCCAAGGTCAGCCCAGAAACATGTTATATTGAAACTCTCCTTCAATAATATAGAAGAGCTTTGGGATTGTGCATGGACCAATGCGAATGTGAAGGATGATTGTGCCAATGGTTGTGGCAATAGTGTCATTGAAGGAGCGCAAGATTGCATCAGTTTTGGATACACAATTCTTAGGAAGAGCTAATTGATCAAAGGCATGGGTGGAGATAATGTTGATGCTAGCACCTCCATCAATCATAACACATTTAATTTGTGTCCGATCAACATAGGCAGTGATGAAGAGGGTGGCGTCCTGATCTTCTGTGTTGGATGTGGGAATCTCAGAATCGCTGAATGTGATGGAGGCAATAGGGGCTAAAGAGTGTGGAGGAGGGTAGCAAGTGGTTGAGGGTCCTCAGGTTGGACCTCCACTACCTGTAGGGCTCTGATAAGGGCTTGACGATGCTGAGGTGAGGTTTGGATGAGGTCATAAAGGGACATCTTCACAGGCGTCTGGTGAAGCTATTTCAACATGGAGTCATGAATCGCCCCTGAAGAGGAAGATGAAGAAGGCTGAGATGCGCCAAGGATAGAAATTTTAGGCCTGGATGCTAGAGGTGGCTTGACGAAAGGGTAGGTCCAAGGAATGGTGGCTTTTTCTTTCGCCTTGTCCTTTTACGACCTAGTGGTTATATGGATAGCATTGATTTCAAAGATAGGAGGTGAAGAAGGGGTTGTGGCCTACTAGTGAGATGTTGACGTGGTCGAAGAGGTTGGATGGGAAGATGTCGAGGTTTGGTCAAGAGTGTCCTCAAGGAGAAGAGTGTCCTTCTCCATATAGCGGTGAATAATGGCCTTGAGGGCACATCAAGTCTCGGTATCGTGTCCTGGCGTACGATGGTATAAACAAATCTTTGTATCGTCGAACCAAGAGGGCTTAGACCTGAGAGGTTGGAAGGGCTTGATGGGTGGAAGGGTTATGCTGGAAGTCTGTAAGAGTCGATGCAATATCAATGAGTATGAGCCCACTAAAGGGGCTGTGCTAGTTGATGTGTGCGATGCTGGTAACTTTTGCTTAGGTGGAGTTGGCAGAGGTTTTCATACCACCTTTTAGTTCGATTGTGCGGTGACAGGTGGAGACGATACTTTCTTCGTGAGAGGTATCACCTTTTTGGGCAAAGGTAGGCTGGAGGTAGGCAAAGGAAGTAGGGGAGGCAACTGGTTTTGATTGGAGATCAGAGTGGGAAGGACTCTGGTCAAAGTCGAAGGATGGGGGCCCAAAATGGAAGGCAATGGTGAAGGAGGAGGAGGCATTTGTCTCTGTGGTTTGGCAGTCTTCTTTGATTTAGTTGGAAGACTGCTATTGGTCGAGGTCTGGTCTAAGTCTACCTTCACTTGCGGGTGAGTGAGGGTAGAGACAGGGTGAATGCCAAGTGACTTGATAGGTTTAGATGCGGTAGATGTGGATTTTGGTTTTGATGGGGTTGGTTGAGGTTTAGAAGAGGGAGTCTGGTCTTTGTTGAGAGTCTGAGGAGACTCTGCCTTGGGAGGATTGGCAGCATGAGACAAGAGGGCATGGGTATGCTGAAGAGCTTTAAGACGCTCCCACAATACCTGATGCATCACTTTCCTTGAAGGGAGAAGTCTAATTTTCTCCACTAATCGGGAAAATGGCTGAGAAGATGTTGGATGAGATTTGAGTTCTTAAGAAGATGTTGATGGTTGTGGGGCCGAAGACGAGATGGGGGTAGCAGTCTCGGTCCCAAGGCATGGTGAAGTCGTGACAGGTTCGTCCTTGATTGGAGATGAAGGAGAGGCAGGTTCTTCCTTGGGTGGAGAAGAAACTGGAGAATGAGGCTCCTCAAGCGGATAAAGGGCAGGGATGATGGTGCCCTCCACTTGTGGTCGAGGAGTAGGAAGGGTCGGGTCCTCCATAGGCAGCAAGAAGGAGGATGGTGAGACCAGTGGTGCCGATAAGGTCGAAGCATCCTCCGAAATGAGAGAGGTTGACAGAGAACTAATCAGGGAAGGAGGCTCATCCACATGTGATGGACTGATAGATGGACTCACCTCTTGAGGTTGGTCAGGGATGAAGGGCGAGACCGTATTGACTGTTCAAATGTTGTGTTCATGAGTGTTGTCAATCAAGGTCTGGACATTGTTTTGAGTTGGGGGATGATTGGGGAATGGTTGCTTGAAGATATCGATGCCCTGATTAGGTGGTGCATTGGGATTGTCTAGGACAAGGTCACCCTTTTCAAGCATGTCTTGGATTATGTTTTTAAGGGTTTTGTAGTTTCTCGTGTCATGTCCTTTAACACAGTGGTAGTTGTAGAAGTCATTTTCCCTATACCATGCAGGGATGGCGCGTGAGGGATTAAATTGTGGAGGTGGTCGGGTCTGGGGGAGATTGAGAACCCCCTATCTAACAAGTTTTCCTAGCACAGACATGTATGATTCTCTGAGAGGAGTATACTGTCATTGTACGTATCTCTGCTAGAATTGGCAAGTGGCACTCTGAGATGTGGATGGCTCAGGTTGGTTGGTTGAAGGCAAAGAGGATGAAGGTCTGATGACCATAGTGTTAGCTGAAGCTTTAGACTTAGGATTGGATGATGAAGGTTTAGAAGAAGAGGAGCCATTGGTCTTAGAGTTGGGATTATTGCTCTACAACTTGACTTTATTCTCCTCAATGGCACATAATTTGAGTTTGTAGGCCATCATGAAGGCTTCATCGAAGGTACAAAAGGTCTGAACCCTCAAGGTGAAAGAAATATGCTTGGCGCAGGCTTGGGAGAAAAGTTCAATAAGTTTAGGCTGGGGTAAGGAAAAGGCGAGTTGATTGATGAGGCCTCTCCATCAGGCAACAAAGTTAGCTATGGATTCGTCCTCGAATTGGTGGATAGAATAGAGGTCTGTAATCGAGACCTTCCTGGTGATGTTGATGGAGAAGTGATCAAGAAAGAGCTGGGCCAACTGTGTGAATGTGAAGAGGGAATGGCTGGCAAGGGAGCTATACCAGTCAAGCATAGCACCAGAGAGGGACATAGGAAACGTGCGTAAAAGCAACACATCATCATGGGTGATAAGGTAACAGGCATGTCTGAATGCCCGTAAGTGTTGTTGTGGGTCTTCCTTGCTTTGAAAATGAGAAAACTTAGGAAGTTCCCACTAGCTGGGATATGGCTTGATCAGGACAGAAGGATGAATGGGCTCATTGCAAATTTGCTCGTATGAGAGAGCATTGCGTTAGCCAAAAATGGAGGTCTCTAGGCTAGACATCTTGTCCATCAGCATTTTGATGATATCTGCTAATAGATTGGCAGGTGGAGCACCCCCTAGGTTGTAGGGAACTTAGAAGAGGCTAGAGGAGGCATACGACGTAGTTGGTTGTCCTTGTAAGGGCGCAACGTAGGGATAACTAGTCGTAGGGATAGAAGAGAAGACTAAGGGTGGTTGGGTAGAAGGCATAGCTAGGCTCGATGTTGCCACGAGAGGTTGGATTTTGGTAATAAGGGCCAATGGATAGGTAGCCACCCTTGTGTTGATAGGGGCCAGGGTAGGTGGAATAGAGACGACTAGGTTCTTGAAAGGAGTGGAGAGTGGTTGAGTGGGCTGAGGTTGATAGGGGGCTGAAACCCTGGTAGAAGTGGGCCCAAAGATGGAGGGAGAAGCCTCACTTGGAAGGTTGGTCAAGGGTTGGTCATTGGTTGAGGTGATAGCTTGGGTGTCTAAAGGTTGAACTACAGACGTTGTCGATACAGCCACAGTTTCGACAAGAGAGGTTGGCATTCCATAAATCAGATTGCCCAAGGAGTCTCACGTTCAGCTATGCATGAGATAGTGCTGCAAGGCTTTCACGTTGAGGTCTAAGAATCGTGCAAAATCTTGGTCCCCTTTTGGGATAATAGGAGTCTGAGGCAGGGTTGGGTGAGTAGGAGTTCTTTTAGTCTCTGAGTGGAACTCCATTATAGGACCGGTTATGGACAGGGTAGACGGAAGCGGTTGATGCCTCGCATGGTTGACTAGAGCCTTGGCTTGACTGCGAGTCAGAACCATTCAAGGCAAGGAAGGTTTAGGTTTTAGAAACTATGTTTTTCAGTTTCAAAAAACTAGGATGGATGCTGGACAGCAAGAAAGCCGATTTTTAGGTTGTTGTTTTCAGAAAAAAGTTATGGATAGAGACCAACGTCGGTTTAAAAACTGATGTCAATGGAAAATGGGTGCCGATGTTGGTCAGATGACCGATGTCAGTGAGAAAAGGTTGTCGATGTCGGTGGTAAAACTGATGTCGGTGACTGTGCTTTCCAGAAACTTAGAGGATTTGAAAGTTTTTGGAAAGAAGAGAAGAAGAACAACGTCCTCACTAGCTCAAACACGCAGATAAGAATAGAAAAATAGATGGAGATAGGCAGGCCCTAAGCGTTAAATCCCTAGAAATAACTTATTAAGATCATGTTGGCTTATGCCTTAGAAATGTGTGTAGGAAGATTGGCTTTTGAGTCGGGTCCTAGAAGAGGTAGTCTATGGATGGTTTCAGGTTTTGTTTAGGTGCTCAAGAAGTCTGGGTTAGGTTCCGTACATGGCCTGGTGCTAAGGAGCAAGCTCCCCTCACTTCACGAGCCCAGTGATAAACTGGTCTCGCTTAGCCAAAATATACTTTCCCTAGAGTTTAGACTCTGCCAGAGAACAGAGTGGGCTTTCCCCTTGGTGATGAAATCCAAGTAGGATCACCGGGATGGGTAAGGTATCCGCTGGGGGATGAAATCCCAGTCGGGCCTTGTCTCAAGTAAGTTTGATGTTTAGATTTAGTGCAAGTGGTTTAGGTTGTGTAACATCAAGTGATCTACGATTAATTCAATATGCATTTTGTTGATTACTAAGTGTGGACTAAGAAATGCAAGCACAAGCAGAAATGGAATGAAAAGTGTTTTAAGCCCCAAGTCGAAATGTTAAGTTCGGATGAAAGAAAGTTGAGAAAGGGTTGAAGGATATGATTTTTGACTAGTCTAGAAATGCAAGAAAAGAAAAGAAAAGTTCTTTTTATCCCTGCTTATGATGTCGTTTAGAAGAAAAAAAAGAGGTGAAAAGGGAGGATCCTAATGCACCCTATATGAATGAAAGGAAAAGGAACCCAAGGAAGGACCTAAGGTCCCACCAGGCATGCCAGAATGTTTCTATGCTAAATCGCTTTCTACATTCAAAATATAGAGAAATGAGAAACTTAAAGAAAACGGATGAGGGTTTGTACGTACCCAGATTGTAGACGTGTGCACCAGAATTCAGACGTTGTGAGAACTCCTCTTTGGCTGTGGAGGAATGACACCTGAAAGAGAAAGACACTAAACATGAAAAAATGTTAGATGACAAAAGGGTGGACTACCAAGCAAGAGCTTGGTCCTAAAAGCGCAAAGGCTTCTTGGAGGATGTCAGTCCACTATTAAAAATAGAATGCTAATCAAAAAAAAAAAGTGATAAATGATGGAAAATAGAAAGAAAGAACTTAAGACAAATGCATACCTATTTAGAAGCTATCTGCCTTTGCACAATCACCGACGTCAGTGCTATTTCCGGTATCAGTCAAGAAGTTTGCCAACGTCGGTTATGATGCTGATGTCGGTAGGGGTACTGGCCGAGGTCGGTCGCGACAGTAGTCAGGGATGGGTCGGGCCAGGTTTCAGGACTGTGGACAGGGTCTATGGACGCGCAAAATGGACTGTGGTCTTGTCTGAGGGTCAGGGAGGTCTATTTAGAGGTCTGAGGGATTGCTTGGAGGTCTGAGGGACTTGTCTTGGGTCTGAAGGACTGAGAATGTTGTCTGGGACTGGACTGAAAGGGTGACAGGGCAAAAGGAAGATGGATGGGAGATAGGGTCTGAGAAGGCTTTTCATCCTCTCAGGAGAAGGACAGGGCAAGTGGCAGATAGTGGATAGAATAGGTAACTGAAATCAAATGAAATAATGAAATGAAACAATGAAATTGCTTACCTCCTGCTTGTTGATTGAAGAATGGAGGAGCCTATTATTGGAGCTGTGGAAGACCTGTTGCAAGAAGAAATGACTAATGTAGAATACCTATACCTGTTGCTATTGTTGTACAAGGTGGAGAGAAAGGAGAATGCGAATGCCAAAGCATCAAGAGTGTTCTGTTCGTAGGGGTGCAGAATGGTTGCAAAAAACCATTTTGAAGTGTGCTGACGCTGGCAGAACCACTGACGTCAGCCGAATAATGACCGATGTTGGTGAGGTTAGAATGGGCACAGAGGCTAAAATTAGCCTCTGTCCGTTCTTGCACGCTGTCGGGTCAAGGGGCCATGGGAAAATGGTCGAGGAAGACATAAATGGATGCAGGAGGAAGGATAAAGGGGAGATTTGGGCAATAAAATCTAGGAGAGAGGTGGGGGGATCCAAGGAGGGGATCCAAGGTGGCAAGGGTGAGGTGGAAAGGGGCTGAATATTTAATTATTTTAATTTGATAAATGGAGGGGGCTAGGACAAGGGTTAGGATATGGGTCAACGGGGGAAAAGGGGGGAGGATGAAAGATGACCAAGGTGCAGACACATTTTTGGTGTCTACAAATGGATAGTATTAAATGTGTCCCACATTTATTTTATAGGCATAAAGTGCATCACCTTCATAATTTCTACCTCTAATAGGCCACAAAGAATACCATTCATTGCTTTTGAATTGTTATCACTAGCCTTCTTACTTACTACATTTGTAAGAGGAATAGGGGCATAGTATATCCATCCAAAAATAATTACCAAACATCATATCTTTGAGACATTATATATGTTATCATCCTAATGCTCCAAAAATCATAATTAGATCCATTGAATAATGGAGCCTTACTTGTAGATAAACCATCTTGTGCTTAACTAGCCATCTTTATTTTCTTAGGATCTCCTTTAAGATATTAAGCCTACTTATAAGGACCTAATATTATATCGATTATTTTAAGTATAGATAATAATATTGTGGTGAATTATATCCCTTAAAACAATCCTTCAATTTCACTTATTGTTCATGAAGCATTCATTCAAACACATACATCAACCAATGCATAAACAAAAATCCACATAAGCATATAACATATGGAAAAAAGAGATGTGTGAGAAACTCTAAAGGGGAATAAAACCCACTAAAACATATATTTTAATACAGTACTATAATTAATATTTAGTGAGGCAACGACCCCACAAGGAGCACCAACCCCTCACTAGTCAAGCACCAACTCAACTAGGCCTTTAGTGAGGCACCAACCCCCTAGGTAGATCAGAACTAAATTAGATACCTAGAAAATTTTATCATATTTTTACAATTTTTTCTCACTTAACTGAATATTATTACCTTGTTTTTATCTTCACACTCTTTTAACTCTCTCAAACAGCCTATTAGGCCTCTCCACTCAACTAACCCTCTTCTTGGTAGAATTAACGAAAATGACCTTGATCATAATATATAGAATCACTATTATAAATTAATTACATAATCAACAAAAATATTTAATGTTATTCAATCCCTTTACCTAGTTTACAAACTTCTATATCATTTATTCATTCTCTAAATGTTCTAACTAGTCAAATTAGGCCTATTAGACCTTTTTATACATGACTCTTGCTTTCACTAACCTTGGTTAGACACAAGCCTATAAATAATTGTATCACCCTTATAATATATCAGAAAACATATTTCATAAGATAAAAAACCATTACATAGGTCGTTCATCACCCATAAGTACCAAAACCACTGTTAGGCCTAATAGAGACCTAATGCAATTAGGCCTTCTCAAGGCACACGTTTCACCTTGACCACCTTAGAATATTTTGAGCCTCCTCACATGGATTAAATACTCTAAAAAATTCTTAAATTATACCCATTATAATATCACCTTAGGTCTCCAACACCATTTAGATCATTTCACTCCTCAAACCATACCATTAGGCCTACTCACAATTATCCCTTCTCACTGCCAGAAAGTTTGTCTTGAGATTCTGAAGCATGCACTCAACTTTGACACATTACCTAATAAAAAAATAAAATTAATATAAATTATATGAAGTCATAGTCATAATAATTTCCATTATAATACACCATATATGGTAAAATACCTCAAACTAATCACTTTTATATGCTCACTCAGAATTTCAAAGAGGCTTCAAAACCTAGTCAATAACCTTTGACTTTTCACACCTTCATAGGAGTTTATCATGAATAAAATTACATTAAAATAAACATATGAGACATATATAATAACTTAATTTTTATTTTATTCTTCAAATATATGCATAATGACTTGGAAACATCATTCTCACTAACACATAAAAAACTACTTGAATACGCCAAAACACAGTCATGAAAACCAAGGCTTAGAACAGCTATGTGAACACTTTTATGAACTTAAAATGGGTTTATATTATCCTTAATAATCCTTAAAACACACACACACACATACACACACACACACACACACACACACACACACACACACACACACACACACACACACACACACACACACACACACACACACACACACACACACATATATATATATATATACATACATATATATATATAGATATATATATATATATATATATGTATATATATATGTATGTATATATATATATATGTATGTATATATATATATATGTATGTATATATATATATATATGTATATGTATATATATATATGTATATGTATATATATATATATACACACACACACACACACATATATATATATGTGTGTGTGTATATATATATATATATATATATATGTATATATGTATATATATATATATATCTATGTATATATGTATATATGTGTGTGTATATATATATATATTAAAAATTTTAATATCAATATTAGTCTTACAGACTAATCTCATGTCTTCACCCTATACAGACGTTACTGTGTTAGACATGTCACTTTGAGAGAAACTTTTTGTTTTTATATAGGTATCTAAAAATATTATAATAAAATTTGATATATATTACATGTTTTGAATAACAACCCCATGAATTTTTATCCATCCCTAATCCACTACAACCCATCCCTATTCTCATTCTCACTTCTACTGAGTGTTCTCATTGTCTTCCTCACTAGGCCTTTTCAGTGATAGGCCAACTTCCATGACCAGTTTAGAATATTTTAAGTATATAACCTACTCATAAAATTACATGATCATAAAATACAATTCTCACACATTATCCTCTAGACATTTTCATGCTTCGACCTGGTCAACCCTACTTGCTACATAAAAAATCCAAGAAATAAGGGGTTTCCTAACACTTCAATTCACTCTTATGATAGACCAATACCACCTGGAGATACATAGTGTTGGGTGAATATTTTGTCAATCAGCGTACTAATAAACAAAATAGGTCTGATCAAGCACAGTAAGAAGATTGGTTATCCAAGTGTGTAGGTTTACCACATCAAAAGGGGACTAATCTCTCTTCTCATCAAGGGGAGGTTCCCTATAGATATGTTATATATATATATATATATATTTAAACAAAAAATAATACTCAAGGATAGGATAAACCATCCATCTCTCTTTTTTCAGCGATGATGTGTGCATATCAAAGGAGAAATCTAGATGAAATGACAGAAAACACTCCTCTTTTTTAAGAAGTGTTGTTTCAACAGAAAAAATGAATCTTTCTGGTGATGATAAGTAACTTGAAATAGAGTATAATAACACAAAAGGATGAAATGAGACACAAAGTCTTCACCTCAACTGCCAAAGAGTGGAATACGAAGAACAATGAGGGCACAAAGTCATCCTAAGGTTATTTACATAGAAACAAAAAATAAACACATACTGAGGACAAATATGACAGCACAAAGTCTAAATGTAACTAGCTTCAGGACACCTTCTTTGTCACCTCTACTAGCTCTACTTGTTAAATTGCATAAACCAAAATACATTTAGGAAACAAACATAAGAACAATCTCCTAGAGTAATACAAGTTATAATAGCACAAAGTCTAAAAGTAACCTGCTTTCTGATTCTAACAAAGAAATATGATGAACAATCTGAGCTCAAAGTCTTAGTAATGCCTTTCAATTTAGGCAGAGTTTTGTTTCTAATAACAAAGAGAGATCCCCTTAAAATAATAAGAGAGAGTCCAATATATAGCCCCCAAGAAAGAATTGGGAGTAGTAACACATCACATTGCATTAAATTTTGTCAAGAATATATACTAGAATTAGGCGTATTTGCCCATTTACTTTTCTTAATGTAGAGAAATGGGTAACACCATTGAATGTTTGTGTTCTCCAATGTCCATCTGGTAGTCTGCTTCTAGAAGAGTATTTCATGCATGGATATTTCTGGTCTTCTTCATCATTACTCCTATCTTGGCTATTGAATCAAGTTTTTGGTTCAATTTTATCCTCTATTCTTTGGTCACTATCTGATGTGCTTGACAATTGACATGTGGTGGCTTCCACTGCAAGAAACTTAAGACATAGATACAGACACTTGTCACACTCTATGGAGTTACAACGGGACATGTGACAGCTTTTGCTTGTCTATAGAAGCTTTAGAAACATTTTAGAAAGTCCTATGGAAGAGAAAATGTGGCAATCTCTGCTGAGTTTTGAAGATGACACGTGGCACATTCTGTTACTTTTTGATAAGGAACACATGGTGCTTTTTGCTATGACTTTTTTAGGGACATGTGGCAGCTCGATAGGATTTATGTTTTAGGGGACTTTTCCTTCGAGCAAAAAAGTTTGAATGAATTCTTTCAGATAATTTGTCCAAAGGAATTGTTTCTTTACAACTTTTCCACATGAAATTTTTTCAAAGGAACTCCCTTGCCCATTTAGCCTTTGAATTGGTCCGTTTATTCCACACCTACCCTCTACAAGGGCTATTTGAGCTCTAAAGAGACCTTTCAAATTTTTTCAACAGTCCACTTTGGTTTCCAAGTGCCCTCCAAAAAGGCTGTTTGTCTTTTGGTTTTGCCTTAGTCAATTTTTTGCTAATCTCAACAAGTGACACGTGGTAGCATCTACTGTGAAATAGGTGAGGACACGTGACAGTATCCACTTAACTTGTAGAGGCTTTAGATGCCTTTTGAGTGTCCCATAAAAGATGGCATGTGGTGGCTTCCACTAAGATTTTAAAAACACTATAGATACACTTGAGACTCATTTTAGATTCATGCAGATGTTGACACTTGGTGTGTTCCACATATCTTACAAAGGACATGTGGCAACTTCCATAGCTCTTAGAAATAAATTAAAATGGGGCTCGATAGACAACACTTGGTAGCATCTGTTGGGCTCTATCGAGCTTCTATTTTGGGCTTTATTTGTGTTAGTCACTTTTGCCACAAAATTTCCTCCACAAGGGCACTTGTCTCTTTGACTTTTGGAACACTCCTTTGAACCTGCCACTTGAACTGACTGATTGAACCAACTTTGGTTCAACGGTTCAATGGTTCATTCCTTCATTTCTATTGACTACTTGAAACAAGCTCTTAGAAATAAACTATGTTGAACCTATTGCTATTGAACCTATTGAACCTTTAAACCCATTGAACCTTTGAACCTGAGTGGTTCAATGGTTCAAGTCTTCTTCTCTTTGACAAGTGTCTTAAAGCTATTGAACATGTAGTGATTAAACTTTGAACCTTGACAAAAGTGCTTAATTCTTAAAACCTGGTGACATCGTTGAACCTTTGAACCCGTTAAACTTGTGAACTAAAAATGGTTCAAGGTTCATTGGTTTAATGGTTAAAACATTGCATAGAAGCTTGCTGATAAATTGTTTTGATTGAACCAAGGGATTGAACCAATCTCGAAAATGACTAAGTGTTGGAAACTTATTCTTTTGATTGAACTCACCTGTAGAAGCCTTTTGAACTTGTTGAACCTGTTAGTCCTTTGATTGAAAAGGCTTGAATAATTCCCAATTTTGAAAGCTTAGAACAATTTTTTGAAATGGGAAGAGATAATTTTGTCTTTCAAGAAAAAAATAGCTTAAATTTTGTCCCAAAAATGAGTGACATTTTTCAGGGATAACAGCTGGCTCTGATTGGGAAACTTCTATCAATTGTAAAAAGAATTGAAGGGAGTAGAATCCAGAATCTTTAGTGTCTTCATGTGTACCATTGGGCTATGGAGTCATGTTACCCAAAAATGAAATGCGTTAAAAATGAAAACAAACAAAATAAAATAGAACTAAAAACTATACAAATATACATATGCGCAGATGAAATAATCTGGTACTTCAAAAATTGAAGTGTTTCAGATGCTACCCACTTTGAGGTAGAGAAAAGAGTGTGCCATCTAGATAATTTAGCAAAAAGCTATTTTCACCATTGTGCTTATGAATAATAAATGGGCCTCTCCAAAGGGAGTTAAACTTTCCATGCATCCCTTTTGGTTCTCTCCTTTTGTCCCACAGTAGGACTTGATCCCCAATCTATAAATCATGGTTTTTTGCCTTTTGGTCAAAGAGTTTCTTTACCAAAATTTGATGGGTAGTAGTTCAGTCCACCACCATAGTTCTCTACTCATCCAACTTAGTCAGGAACATGATCCTCTTATCAAGGGGGATATCATATGTCTGATCTTCAATTGCCTTAGCCAATTTTAATGCTGGCAATTCTAAGGTGATTGGTATCTTAGCATTGATACCATAAAGAAGTTGGAAAGGAGACATACCAATTGCCCTCTTTGGTGTGATTCTATCTACCCATAGAGCATCAACTAATGCTTTATGCCATGTCCTTTGATTTTCATCTGCTAGCTTCTTGATGATGGTCACTAGGTTCTTATTGCTTGATTCAACTTGTCCTTTCCCTTGTAAAAAGTAATCAGAAGAGTGGGAGAGTGTAATCCCATAATAGAAATAGAATTGTGTAATCTCCTGGGAAGTGAAACAAGCTACATTTTCAGTAACAATCTTGGTTGGGACTCCAAACCTGGAAATGATATTCTCCTTGAGGAAATTGCACACTACTTCTAAAATGGCATGCTTGGTTGGGATAGCTTCTACCCACTTGGTGAGATAATCAGTTGATGTAAGGACATAATCATGTCTAGCACTTGAAGATGGGTTTATAACTCTAATAAAATCAATTCTCAATTGTTGGAATGGTTCTTTTATGATCACTGGCTTGAGAGGCAGGGCAACTAACTTGGGTCTTCCAACAAATTGCTGACAAAGTTCACATTTTCTTACCCACTTATATGCATCTTGGAAAAGAGTTGGCTAGTAATACCTAGCTCATAGAATCTTGTGGGTAATCACAAGAGTAAAAAAATGTCCTCCATAGGCTATATTGTGGAATGATTTCAAAAGTTGGCTTTGTTGCTTTTTGTCTACATAGCCAAGGAATACTCCATCTAGGTTTCTCTTGTATAGGCCGTTGTCCCAAAAGATAAAATTGGTAGCTTTCAACTCTATAGTCCTCCTTTCTTTGTAAGATAAATGAGAAGAACATTCACCATAAGTAAGGAAATGAGAAATACCTGAACACCACTCATTGGTAGTGGAGACAAAGAGGACTATCGATGTGTCTCCCACCTCTACTTCTTTATGCTCTATTTCTTTTGGTTTGTTATCAGCAATTAATTAGCATAGACCTTTTCCTCTTCCCAGCTTTGTTGGTTTGATGTCTAGATCAAAATCATATATCTTTGTAATCCAATTGCCTCTTTTAGTCCCAAACTCTTGCTGAGTTAATATGGAATTGATTGTAGTGTCAGGAACTAAGGTAGTAGTGTGTGAATTTAGAATATAGAAGCAAAAATGCTTGAATGCCTTCACCACTACATAAGCATGCTTCTCCATGTTCGAGTACTTCATCTCATGAGCTTTGAGAGGGAAACACATGAAATAAATGGGAGATTCCATACCTTTTTTATTTTGTTGAACCAAAATTGTTGAAAGCATGTGTTTAGAAGCATAACTGTATATGGTGAACACTTTGTTGTAGTCTGGGCAAACCAGAGTTGGGGCATGGGCAATGACAGTCTTGATATCTTCAAATTTGACTTTCCTTCTTAATTCTAGCTAAAGGTGGCCTTGCCTTTCATCATGTTTACAATGTGTCGAGTCTTCTCAGCAAAGTCAGGGATGAACCTTCATAATAAATTCACCTTTCCAAAGAAAGAGTGAAAAGCATTTTTAATTGTAGGTAAGGTAAGCTCTTGAATAAACTTGACTCTATCTCAGTCGATCTTTATGCCTTCTTTGGACACAATGTGCCAGAGAAGTTTCCCCTCTATTACTCTAAAAATAGACTTCTTGGGGTTCAAGGAAATACCATTCTGGTGGTAGTGCTCTAGCACTTGTTGTAAGTGGCATTTATGATCAAAATGATGCTTTGAAAAGACAATCAAGTCATCAAGGTATACCATAATGAATTTACCCATCTCATCTTTGAAATCAAGGTCCATTTCTCTTTAAAAGGTGGCACCAATATTTATCAAACCAAAAGGCATCTTTCTATATGCAAATGTACCCCAAGGTATGGTGAATGCAGTCTTATGTTGGTCTGCTTCACCAACTTCAACTTGATTATATCTTGAGAAACCATCTAGCAATGATAACATCTTTGAGCTAGTCACTATTTGAAGCACTTAATCCATGACAAAGGATAGTTATCCTTTAAAGATGACTGATTTAGATTCCTGAAATCTACACAAATGCAAATTTCACCACTCTTCTTTCTTACAAGCACTATGTTTTCAATCCATGTGGAATGGTGGATTAGAAAAATGATTCTAGCATTTAACATTTTTTGTATCTCAGATAGAATAGTACCTGATATCTTTAGATTATATTGTCTTGATTTTTTCTTATAAGGCATTGAGTCAGCCTTGAGAGGAATGTCATGGTAGATTTCATCAGGCTTGAGAGACTTCAGGTCATCATAATAATATGCTAAGACATCCATGTATTGGCAGAGTAAAGTGGTGTACTTGAATCTTTCTTCAGGAGTGCAACACTTACCAATGTTCACCATCTTGGGATTTTCTTTAGTAGTCAAATTTATTTGATCAAATCCCTGAGAGAAGATTGAATTTGTTTGTTATTATTTGATGAACCTATCATGATTGTCAAACATATTCTTAATGGAAACCAAGCCTTTGGGAATTTTATTCCCTTTGAGTTGTAATAATTTTTCATTTACATCTAAACTTGATTCAGAGGTTGTTTCACACTTCTAAGGTTCAATACCTTTAAAATGTAGTTATTCAAAGTTGTCTTTTCATTCTAGGAAGGCAATGATTTGGTGATCATCATTGAATACTTGCCAATGATTAGCATTGTCATGCACACTTGGTCTAAAGACCAGCTCAATGGTATACCTATCTTCTATGAAGTTTGAGTGAGGAACTAAGAGAGTTGCTAAAATAGCAAGTGTATCAGCTCTGTCATTGGATTCCCTAGGTATGGCAGAGATGTTGAAAGCATCAAAGCTTTCAATTTAGTCCCAGATTAAGTTGTGGTAGTGGTTCAATCTTTCATTCTTGGTTTGGTATAGGTTTCTCACCTGACAAACCACTAGTTCAACATCTCCTTTAGCATGAAGGAGTTTTATGCCTTTGTCTCGAGCAGCCCTCAATCCAAGTAATAGAGATTCATATTCAGTTGTGTTATTAGTGTTGTTGAATTGTAACTTGTAGGAGTATGGGAAAATATCTTCTTGAGGAGATATCAACACAATCCTCATTCTTGAACTGGCAGAGGAGCAGCTACTATCAAATTTTAGAGTCCATACCTCATTAGACACTAATTTTTATTTAGATTTTTCTTCATTAGAGAGGGAAGATCCTTCTCCATCTGTATTGCAATCTACCAATTATTCTGCTATTCCAACTGAACTAATTTTTGGATTGACACTTTCAACAAATTTTTTAGATGCTTCATGAACTTCATCTGTAGATAGAAAATAGTTACCCATACTTGAAGATTAAAATAGAATTTGAGCTTCAGGGGCTGATGTTTGAGTGACAATATATTTTGATTCCTTTTTAGAAAGTAGCCTCTACATGATGCCTTTGACAGGGATTTTTTCTTCAGATAGATCTATGCTCAATTCTCCACTAACATCCTTACATAAATTTTACCCAAGTAGAATACCATAAGATGTTGGAACATCAGCCACCAGAACTGTCATCTTGATTCTTTTGTCTAGAAAGGCTGCAAATGCAAATTAGGCATCCTTAATTTGTCCCAGCAATGGCACTTATTTGTTCTTTGGGCAATCAAGAGTTAACTTCTTAGCATCTTGTCCTATAGGGATAGCCTTATTCTTCATGCATTCAACTAACCTATCTAGCTGCTCAAGATTAGATTGTAAATATTCAAACTCAGTCACTTGAAATTTGGTTTTCTTGACATGATCAATTATGTCAAATGATTGAATTGGACTAGGAATAGAGGAAGTTAATTCAACCTTATAGTTTGTAGAGGGGGAAGGACTGATTTGGGAAATTGAAGTTAAAGGTGAAGGTAAAATTGATGTACTTACCTTTTTGGTGATCACCGAGTCCTTTGGCTGGAAAGGTAGAGAGGTTCCACATTTAGCAATTGAAATTATAGTCTGAGAACATTATTCTATTTTTATATTATCAGCTTGTTGAGCTAATTTGTTCTTGGACCTTGTGAACACTACATATGATCCATCAAAATCTTCTTCTTTACTTTTGGGTTCATCTTGATAGTTCAGGAAACCAATGTTGGAGTCGCCAGCTGATTTTTTCTTGGTTTTCTATAAGGAGATCAACATCATTTTCTTGACTCAATTTAGGCTGGAAAGAGAAATCTAATTTTGCTTCAAGATATCCCACTATTGAATTGGTTGGGGGTGCTTCAATGACAAGTTTCCATTATGGGGGAGGAAGACAATTTAGCTGCCCTTGATTTTTGGCAGCATTGCCCTAGTACGATTGATTTGGAAATGTCCTCCTTGGTATATTTTTGTATTAAGGAGTGGAAGACATTCCTTGTGCCATTTGATTTTTGAGAGCAAGTAACTCATTTTCCAAATTTTGCACCATTAGATTAGTGGTGCTTGTAGATGGATATTCAAAAGATGATGAGGGTCTATTTCTATTAGTATCTCTCCTTATCTTCCCTACCAAGATGAGATCATCTTCTACCTCAGTGGCCAAATCTTGAGATATAGTGAGGTCTATTTGACCATCATGTCTCAATAGGAAACTCACTTTAGGTAGTTAAGAATTAATAAAGAAACATTTAAGATTCTTAGCTATAGGTCAAGTAATTACAGCGATTTTATTCCTCAGTTTGTCAAACTTTGCTATGAAGTCCCTCATTGGTTCATGAGGCTCTTTCTTCATCTATGTAAGCTAAGTCAGAAGGGCATGTGCATCTTTTATAGGCTTGAATCTGGCTTCAAACTTAGCTTTGAGGGTGTTGCAGTCAGTTACTGAAAGAGCCTACAAATGGTAAAACCAATCTGTAGTAGCACCTTGTAATGTTTCTACAAATAGTCTGACTACCACATCTTCAAATTCCACCCCAATTACACCACAAGCTATGCTGAAGGCTGCAATGTGTTCATTAGGATGAACTTTCCCATCACCATAAAATTTGGGTAAATTTTTCCTTAAACTGCATGGGAGTTCATGTAGAGGTGGAGTAAGATTGAGAGGACCAAAATAATTACCCCAGGGGCCTTGAACTGCCATTATATGACTATGAAAAGGAGGAATAAAAAATCTCAAAGGGGTAATTATTGGAAAAGCTTTATTAATAGTAGAAGTGGATACTTCACTTGGCAATGGAGACCTAACTTTAGTAGGAGGAAAACTCTTAGTTCACTGGAGGTGAGATGGTGAAGGAAATAAATCAAAATTACTTTGTTGTACCAACTCAAATACAGGGTCAACAATACCTTTAGCCCTTTGGCTTCGTGTATACCCTGAATCTGCCAAATTGTGAAACAAAAATAGAAAAGAATTAACCTTGCTTCGGCTTGAAGCTTGAGGCTTTAAACTGTGCGTTCTTTCCTAGTGGATCTAGTTTACAGACCAGATTATATAATAGAAATGGATAAAGATGGTAAGGTTATAATGATAATGGGTAAGAAGAGGAATGGAATGGCCAGAGTCTATAATGGATAAGGGTAGGGACTACTTCAATCTAAAACTTGAGGTTTTAGAATGCACATAAGTCCTCAGCAGAGTCACCAAAAACTATTGGGTGAATATTTTGTCAATTAGTGTACTCATAAACAAAATAGGTCTGATCAACCATAGTAAGAAGATTGGTCAGCTAAGTGTGTAGGTTTACCACATCAAAAGGGGACTAATCTGTCCTCTCATCAAGGGGAGGTTCCATATATATATAAACAAAAAATAATACTCAATGGTAGGATAAACCATCCATCTTTCTTTTTTCAAAAATGATGTGTGCAGATCAAAGGAGAAATCCAGATGAAATGACAGAAAACACTCCTCTTCTTTTAGAAGTGGTGTTTCAACAAAAAAAAGGAATCTTTCTGGTGATGACAAGTAATTTGAAATATAGTATAATAACACAACAAGATGAAATGAGACACAAAGTTTTCACCTCAACTGCCAAAGAGTGGAATATGAAGAACAATGAGGGCACAAAGTCATCCCAAGGTTCTTTACATAGAAATAGAAAATAAACACATACTGAGGACAATTATGACAGCATAATGTCTGAAAGTAACTAGCTTCAGGACACCTTCTTTATCACCTCTACTAGCTCTACTTGTTAAATTGCATAATCCAGAATACATTTAGGAAATAGACATAAGAAAAATCTCCTAGAATAATACAAGTTATAACAACACAAAGTCTGAAAGTAACCTACTTTTGATTCTAACAAAGAAATATGATGAACAATTTGAGCTCAAAGTCTCAGTAATGCCTTTTAATGTGGGTAGAGTTTTGTCTCTGATAACAGAGAGAGATCCCCTTAAAATAATAAGAGAGAGTCCAATATATAGCCCCCCAAGAAAGACTTGGGAGTAGTAACACATCATGTTGCAGTAAATTTTTTCAAGAAGATATGCTAGAATCAGGCGTATTTGCTTATTTATTTTTCTCAATGTAAAGAAATGGGTCACGCCATTAAATGTTTGTGTTCTCCAATGTCCATCTGGTGGTCTGATTTTAGAAGCATATTTCATGCATGGATATTTTTGGTCTTCTTCATCATTCCTCCTTTCCTGGCTATTGAATCAGGTTTTTGGTTCAATTTGATCCTCTATTCTTTGGATGCTTTCTGCTAGGCTTGACAATTAACATGTGGTGGCTTCCACTACAAGAAACTTAAGATAGAGATACAACACTTGTCGTGCTTCGTGGAGTTACAACAGGACATGTGACAACTTTTGCTTGTCTATAGAAGCTTTAGAAACATTTTTGAAAGTCTTGTGGAAGAGAAAACATGGTAGTCTCCACTGAGTTTTGAAGATGACACGTGGCACATTTTGCTACTTTTTTATAAGGAACGCATGGCACTTCCTGCTGTGACTTTTTGAGGGACACATGGCAACTCGGTGGGCTTTCTATTTTGGAGGACTTTTCCTTCAGACAAAAAGTTTGAAGGAATTCTTTTAGACAAAAAGTCCAAAGGAATTCTTTTCGACAATTTCCCTAAAGGAATTGTTTCTTTACAACTTTGTCACAGGAAATTTTTTTGAAGGAACTCCCTTGCTTGTTCAGCCTTTGAATTGGTCCATTTTTTCCCCACCTACCCTCTACAAGGGCTATTTGAGCTCTAAAGTGACCTTTCAGATTTTTTCAATGGTCCACTTTGGTTTCCAAGTGCCCTCCAAAAAGGTTATTTGTCTTTTGGTTTTGCCTTAGTCAATTTTCTATAGATCTCAACAAGTGACACATGGCATCATCCACTGTGAAACAAGTGAGGACACGTGATAGTATCCAATTAACTTGCAAAGGCTTTGGATGCCTTTTGAGTGTCCCATAGAAGATGACATGTGGTGGCTTCTACTTGTAGATACACTTGAGACTCATTTTAGATTCATGCAGATGTTGACACTTGGCATGTTCCACTTATCTTACAAAGGACACGTGGAAACTTCCATAGCTCTTAGAAACAAAGTAAAATGGGGCTCAATTGATGACACTTGGTGGCATCTGATGGGCTCTGTCGGGCTTCTATTTTGGGCTTTCTTTGCCTTAGTCACTTTTGACACAAAATTTCCTCCACAAGGGAACTTGTCTCTTTGACTTTTTGGACACTCCTTTGAACCTGCCACTTGAACCGACAGATTGAACCAACTTTGGTTCAATGGTTCAATGGTTCATTCCTTTGTTTCTATTGAACACTTGAAATAATCTCTTAGAAATAAATCATGTTGAACCTGTTGTTGTTGAACCTTTGAACCCAAGTGGTTCACTGGTTCAACAGTTCAATGGTTCAAGTCTTATTCTCTTTGAAAAGTGTCTTGAAGCCATTGAAGCTATAGCGATTGAACTTTGAACCTTGACAAAAGTGCTTAATTCATAAAACCTACTGACTTCATTGAACCTTTGAACCCATTGAACTTGTGAACTAAAAATAGTTCAAGGTTCATCAATTCAATGGTTCAATGGTTTAAACATTGCATAGAAGCTTGCTGATAAATTCTTTTGATTAAACCAAGGCATTGAACCAATCTTGAAAATGACTAAGTGTTGGAAACTTGTTCTTTTCATTGAACTCGCCTATAGAAGCCTTTTGAACTTGTTGAACCTATTAGTCCTTTGACTGAAAAAGCTTGAATAATTCCCAATTTTGAAAGCTTAGAACAATTTTTTGAAATGGGAAGAGATAATTTTGGCCTGGAAGACCAAAATAGCTTAAATGTTGTCCCAAAAATGAGTGACATTTTTTAGGTACAACACATAGGAAATTCCTCTACATTATTAAATCATCAAAATAGGTAAACCAAACCATTATAATCCATTTACAACAAGATATTCCATATCAGGTCAATATGAGGGTTTTAGGAGGGTTTAGACTACCTTCCATTCTTAAAAATCATTCATAAAGGATTACCCCTCAATTCCAAAACCAATTCCAATAAATTTTATCTAGTAAACTTTCCCAACTTCCATTAACTTCTTATGATCTCATGCAAAGGTTTCACATGCTAATAAACATAAAAAAATTCTTCTTAGGTTTACTATACCTCAATTTATGCACATAGAAAACCTCAAGACAACATTTCATGCATTTTCATTGAAAATTTAACCTTAGACTTTTTTAACACACTTGATATAACCTCTCACACATCTAACAATGCTCTCATGAGCTCTATTACCTTGGAATCTAATCTTGAACACATTAGGTCTCTTTGCATAAATTCATACTTATACCTTAAACACACCTTGAAACCTATTTTAATACTCTCAACACCTCATTATCATGTCATAAAACTTCATACCTTGCTTACAAACTACTAATATTCTTATTACAAGCCTTAAACATCTCACCTCATCATGTTACCAATCTTGTGCCTTCTCATTAGGTCTATTTAAGCTAAGAGCTGACCTAGAAACCTCATCTAAAAGATTATATACCTTCTACACATGTTGACATATTTTAAAACATCTTCTCACATTCTATACAAACTATTTTCATTCTTGATAACACCTCAAGACTCCTCATTAGGTTAAACAGAGTCTAGGACTAGTCTAGTTTCATGTTTAGGCTTAAGACCATACCCCTGAATGTTTACCTTAATTTTTTTTGGGTGTTTCAAAAATTCATAAGCATGATTTTTTAGTATTAAAAATTGACTCATACTTATGTGTATCCATCCTACCATACCACCATCTTCATACACATGCTCATGATGTGACAATGCTCCTTAAGACCTGTGTTTAAAAGTATGCTTACCTTGTATCTTGATCTTAACCTTGACATGTCATCAACCTCAAAAAAATTAACAAGTTTTCTTTAAATTCTCTTTCAATATAGATACAATATGTTGCATTCAAATTATCTCTTGTCATAAGACTCATTGTCACATACGACTTCACCATGTATGACATCAACTTTGACTTTGACATTAATGACCTCCATCTTGACCTTGAAATCAATGACAATATCAATGCAACAACACCAACAATAGTAACATACCTCAACACAAATCATTCCAAATTAAATAAAATACTATCACTTACATAAGTTCTTATCAAATGCATACACTCATCAAATTTGCATTGGTGTTAAAATTTCTCATATTTTCTAGTGAATATTGGTTGTGTTTCAATCATTAAGGCCCATAATCCTTTGTGTTTAATGATTTTTTCCATTATTGATCTCTATGTGTGTTAATTATGTTTTAATATCTAACATTGAACTAATGTAGAAGAATAAGCCATTCTAAAAAATAACAAAGTGTAAGATAATGCAAAAAGGGTGCACAAATCAACATCGAGACAACCCCCCAAAAGATTTTTTATTAAGCCTTTCCCCCCAAAAAGGGGAACTTTATGTTTTAGTATGTTTTATAAAATAAATGAATACAATATATTAAGTATAAAAACATTCACTTTTGAAAAAAATATATATCACTCAATTTCAAGTTACTGATCAAAAGATATAGTTTTTACAAGTTTTCCTAGCATAAATGGGTCAAAAATATAAAATGCACAAAAAATATTAAATACTTAGAAAAAAATTATTGGAGAGATTAAAAACAAATTCAAGGGATATAAATTAATCCTCTACTATTATGAATCAATAAATTATCCCCACCACATGACCACACAATATAGCCAATGGGTTAAGCGTGAGGATGAATGCCCCCACTTTTGATTGTTTTGATTTATGTGGGAGTGATATCACCCATAAAAAGAGAGGTAAACTTAAGATTAATAGTGTTAATGTTTTATAATATTAAATTAACACTCTCATACATGTCAATATATTACGTTATTTCCCTAAAATTAAGACTCTCATGGTCATTGGTTTGTGGTGTGCATGGATCTACAGTGTAAACATACCCATGACATATAAAAAATAATATACTTCATATATTTTCAAGTTCAACAAGCCCATAATTCTAGGTGGCATGGATAACATAGAATGGCATGGAAAACACATCATCCAAGAGAAATAAATCCACATCTAGATCATTTTATAGAAAAAAATGCCATAACCATAGGTTGGTGGAGTCATCAAAACATAGAAAACACTATAAATGTAGTCTAGGAATGTGCATGTCATTAGAGGCATAAAGAACACTTTCATGCTACTTTCCAAAAAATAAACAAAACCAATGTAAACTATATGCAAATTATTTCCCAAACAACAAGAACAAACTCTAGATATATGAAATAAATTATGCCCTTGTAGTGAATTCACAGATGAATGATTACAACACCTTAATCTATGATACCATGAAAGGAATGAAAATAATTTTTTTCCAAGCCACAAAGATCTCTGGTGTTATCAGAATATCGCATTTATAAAAATTATAATTTAAAATTAATTTAATATCATAGAATTACATATAGATATGCAAAATAAAGAGCAACAATACCATATATTATATCTCTAGAGCTTATCATATACAATGAATGTGCCTTGCATATATAGGCAAGAAATATCAATCATAACTAATATATCAAGCTAAGAAATCAATCATAAATAAGAGATCAATGTAAGAAATCAAACATAACTAAGAGATCAAGCTAATAGATCAAACTTATTACTAAGAGATAACTATCCATAACGGATAAAAATAACTATAAAATATCTCCATAATATCTAAGAGATAAATATGTAATATCTCATAATATCTAAAATATTATAACTGAAATATCCACATATAAATAGGTGGGAATAACTAAATAAAAGAAAAAAAATAAATCACCTAGGTGAACATGAGCTAAGGTAAACAACCTACTCTAACAAGTATACCTATCATATGGTGATAATATACAAAACATTCTAGATTCAAATCCATACACATATTATTAAAAATGTAAAGTAGTGGTGGTAGTGGTAGTGTTGGTCTTGAATTGAGCAAAGTATTTATATTTGGTGAAACCTAAAATACTACCTCAGTTAGTGTCTTCCTGTCTAAAACATGTTTAGTTTCTACACTATATTTCCAAAAATATTAGTAAAAGCATCAAACTAGGCACTTTGTCTAATAATGTCTATAGTCTTTATTCTTTATGATGTTAAATTAGGCACATAGGATGTGTAACCTTGAAGTCATTTATCCATGTATATGACTTATATTGTAATAAAATTTGAACTTAATTTCCTCCTATGAATTAGCATAACTTCTTCTAAAGACTTTTCCTTTTCTTCTCCAAAAAAAATTGTCCTTCTAGTTATGATCTAAAATTACCTTCTAACAAGTCTACTATCTCCTCTTCTAGTTTTCCACTTTCTGTTATTTCTTTAGCATCTCTATATATCTATACACTTTCCTTTGCACCTTTATTTTTCTTGAGCCTACTCCTACCCTTATCCTCATCTTGTCCACCTTCTCTTGATCACCTATGAGATTCTATTCCTTCCCACTCTTCTGCATTATCTACTCTACTTTTACTCATAGATACATTAGGATTATTTTACTTGTTCTATAATATCTATTGGCAAAGCCTCTCTATTCAATTTTCACTATGTTTCTCTATGTTCCCCATATTTTGTGTATAGGTTCATGCTTCTCTTATTAACTCCTCATTATTCACTCCATCATCGCACACATCTACCTAATACCCAAAGTGACTACTCAATGTTGGTAGGGGTAGACACCATGGCCTTCTCTACCACCAACATCTTGACTAGATTAGGTAGTCATTTAAATAACTTGCCTTTGATTCCTCTCAAAAAGAGTACTTGTGTAGCTTTAAATGTAATGTAGCCTTATATATCAAAATTAGTGATGTATGTATCAATAATAGTTTTTACCTAGTGATCTATTGCATAATCCTAATCAAGGTCTAATCTTCATAGGTATTTTAATATTTCTTCTATCCATCCTATAATTTTTTTCTTTATCAAATGAAAACAATAGTATTCCAATATTCATATCCACATGGTTAATAGTCTAGGTCATTCATACCACAAAATCTCATATATTTCACCATAAATAACTTATTATGCATAGATACCTATCCTTCTTACTTCTACGTATGTAAAATTGTGAATTCATTCATCAATCCATCTCTCCAAATATCTCTACCCTAGTATATATCACAACATGTTTTCATGTTTCATACTCATGGCATCAATATTAGTAGAGGTTCTTGGAAAACCTATCATAACATGCCAATATAGGGATAGTTGTATGAATTAATAAAAATATGAATGCTAGGAAATCACACATAAAATTTATATTATTGAAATAAAAATATACAATATAATTAACATGATTCACATATATAAAAAACTCAACATGAAAGTGATTTCATAATAAACTGATTACATTAACAAAAAAACATCAGAAGCAAGGAACGTAAGGAAATCTATATCTGAATCTGTATATTGATCTCTATATTATGGAATCCCTTTCATTAAAAATGAGTGATATTTATATATATATCCCAATAATCTATCATTTCACATTTTAATGGTTTACTACAATCCAAAAGAAGACTCTTCATATTCTGAAGACTCTTAATATTCAAAGAGAATGACATACAAACAAAAATAATTTTCCAAGTACAAAACGGTGTGAAACACACACTTTACATATGATTATACACTATAATTTTTTAGTCCTAACATATGACCAACAAGATTTATGTATGTGGATAAATCACAAATTGCTCTAATGTTACCCTATAACCACCTTTAGAACTGATAAACAATCAAAATAATACAAAATCATATACTCCTATAGTGTTTGTATAGAGTTATAAAATGATTCACATACCAATTTTTTATCAATGTGATGTAATTTTAGTCAACATATTAACATCCATTATTTCATGAAGTGTATAACAATAACATGTATTTCTTTACAGCTAATAGTCATTATTTAGATATGATAAAAAAATTTACTACAAATTATCTCTGTGAAATGTATACAATATATTTGTGAGACTCACAATTTTGTATAGTTTAGTATATATAAATTGTGAATATAAACTTTTCTTGTAATAATTGTATCATTTATATACCATTAGTCCAATTTATTTTGGATGTAAGAAACCTAATTTTGGTATAAAATTATTTCCATTCCACTTATGAGGGTATAAATCCAAATTACTCAAAAGAATATTTTGAACTAATTACTAACTTTCAGTGGTTCTTAGTGGTTCTCAAGCTTCCTTTCAAAACCCTCTAACTATAATTTCCTTTCCTCTAGATTCAATATTTTTTTCTCCCTCTACCAAAAACATGGATTTTATGTTTCACGCTTGTTATAAATGTTAATTTTAATGGTTCTTGTATGCTTCTTTTGGGTCATTTTTCTCATTGTCTTGTGACCCTTGTTACTTATTTTATACCTATTAGATTTTTTTTTGCACGTCAATAAGGTGATAATTTGAATTCAAGTCATCTATAAATAAATAAAATCTCTAGTAAATTTAGCAATATATATATTATTTAAAAAATAATCTAGCACTTACAAATAATTCATTATTGTTTTCAAGAATCTATCTAGCATTTGAAATAATTTAGACAAATCAAACAATCATTAGAGTAATAATTGTAGCAGTAAATTTCATATTAGCAAAACATTACATTTAACTTGTTTTCTTGGGTAATGGATTACCTAAAATTATTGGAGATTTTTATTTTGAGATTTTACACTTTTTAGGGGTATGAAAAATATTAATGTATCTCAGCTATTTTATAGTGTAAACAAGGCCCCAAAACATAAGATTTCTCTTTATATGTTTCATATCTTAGCTTCCCAATTAGTTCATTTTCCCATTGATCAAAGAGAATTTTATGAAAGATAAGTAATGTTTTTGGAGCTCTAGATTAGATGAACATGGTCATCAAAAAAAATATCTCTTGCATGCACTTCCTAGAATTATGGACCCAAAGGTTTAGACATCTAAGAAGTAGAAGTTTATGGTTTGGACAAGCTCATTTTTTCCTCACAAGTGTTTAGGGTTCTCGTTATCTAGTTACAAAACTATAATTTTTATCATAAGACTTTAACAAGTATCTCATGATCTCCCGATGTTCAAGATACATTCTTAAGCTCTACACTTACCTCTATTTCTCTAGTTTTAAAAAATTATTTATGAATAATTTTCCTCTATTTTAGGCTTAGTTAAAAGTGTATAATATTTATATTAGAATATATATATATATATATATATATATATATATATATATATATATATATATATATATATATAATAAAATGTTGTAATAACCAACTCATAAAACTCTAAATAGTTAAAAGGATAATCATTCTTAAATAATAAATTATTAAAACTTTATTAATAATTTTAATGTATAATTATCATTTTAATACATCCAATATTTATTTATTTAATAAATAAATAAAATAAAATTATGAAATTTACATTAAAATGTATGTTGTAATAATTAACATAAGTACCCATTCTTATATAATTTTAGGACTGCGATTTATAAAATAGATATTAAATTCATTACATTAACATAATAAATAAAAATAAAAAATGATGAAATTTACATTAAAATTATATGTTGTAATAACTAACATGTAATTGATTCTTGTATAGTTTTAAGTTTACAATTTATAAAGTAGATATTAAATTGTAGTTTACGTTATACCATGTATAATTTTAAGTATGTAACTTTTAAAATAATGTGATAACCGTAATATCTATCTAGATAGATAGATATCTATCTAGAGAGATATCTATCTAGAGAGATCTGGGAGAGGGCCACCATAGAAATAGAAGTTTAATGGGCTAGATTAGATATTTGGGGAGAGGGGGCCACTGTCTATCATTTTTTTGGCAACCCCTCTACTCTCTATATAGATGGGACTTAAGTTAATCTATATATATATGGGGTTTCAAAGGAATTTATGCCTACATAGCCAACATACAAGTTAGTTAATGACTAAACATTTGCATAACTATCTTTCACAATACAAAGATAAATCAGAGTTTAGCATAAGTCAGATTCTAAATGGAAGTAGTTAAGAACACTAGAACACAAAGTATGAGTACTTAATACGATGAATAAAACCTTAAAACAAATTTAAATATTAACAACATTCACTTAACCATGAAGAACAAGAAGATAATCGTTTACAAAGTTTGAACTCCATGTTAGTGTCTTTTAAGTTTGAACACATATTAACTTACATGAGGTCATCAGTGTCACCTATGTCCATAACCACAATTGAACCACCTTTCTCAGTTGTTTTAACACATTAAATCACTCAAACAAACCAATAAATGAACATTGCATCATAAATCCATAAATAAGGGGGAAAAAAAGACTATTTCCTTTTAACATATAACATCAGATATCCTTTTAAACTAAATAAATTTATTTACACAAGCAAACTTGAAGCATATGTAATCCTTATACTTATTTGGATCATATTCCATATATGTAAACACTTATACATATCGAATGCCATCTATGAGATCTTATTAGGTCATAGGACCACTTACAAATCCTTAAAACTTAAATATTCATTTAAAAAGGTAAAATAACCCATATAATTAACCACATTAAACAACTACCTAATATATCTGAGTAAAACCCAAAAAAAACATTCATGGAGTTATCATGATCCTGTTGAATTCCCTACATACCTCTAGTGTAGTTACCAATGATATTTATGGGTTCATAAAACCATACATTATCTCTTATTAATTAAAACATAATAGAAACAAATTAAATATAATAGATTTTACCAATATTCAAGCATTCCCTTGCACCAATATTAATAACAACCATGACTTATGTGTCAGGATCCAGAAGCACACATTGATTACTTTTGTATAAGCAACTAAATGCGAAATTTAACCTGAATACACAAGTAACTAGAATTCAGAAATAACACAGAATATGAGAGACAATACACAACTTGTATTAATACTCTTCCAAAAAAGAATTACAAATGAAGAGATGCCACACTCTTCCACACCTTACAGGCTTCCCACACCAAGTGTACAGTAATTCACCTTCAAGAGTTATCTCTCTCAATTACGGTCCCAACACACAACTCAAACACAGAGTTGGTGTTCACCTCCAACCAGTCAGTATCCACTACTGCCAATACCACTAGTTAGTATCCACTACTACCAGTTCAAAAGTAATCAAAGTACTTCAAGTAGATCTCCCATGAAATTGAAACAACCTATAACTCAAATGATCTTACTCACACATGTACTCCACGTACATCATGACTGAGTACACCACGTACTCCAAGTAGATCCCTCTTGATCTTGCTACTTGTTGTGTTGTGATCTCACTGATCTTGCTACCACCTGTAAATGAACTTGGTTTTGCAACACCTACAAACCTAGATCAAACACACACAAGCATCTACAAATCAATGATCTTACTTACCATGTAAATCTCCAAACCTGGCCTTACACACCTGCTGACCGAGATCAAACATACATGAAGAATCCTTCTGATTCTCCAAACTAGCACCCACACTTGGCACTGTGGCACTAGGAGGAACACACCTTGCTCTCTTCACTCTGAAGGAGCTAATATTTGCTCTCTTACTCTCTAGCACACTATACAATATAGCCTATGAGTCTATTATATAGATCCCATGCAAACAATAATTAGACATCTAATTACAATAATTAGATCCGTAGCTCAAGACTAAAATTAGCCCTTAACATACAAACACCCAGTTCGTTAACTAACTATCCATGTAATGAGTAGTTTTAGAACCGTACAGGCGATCGACATTAGTCCCTATCTACCTGGAGGTGATCAACATCAGCCAACTCCTACCGATGTCAATTGCTCTATTGTTCACCCCTGACTGACGTCGGTCTGCCTAAATGACGTCGGTGACTGTGACACTCAGCAACCTCCTCCCCTATTTGCATCAGTGAAGCTTTTAGCTCCACAACCTAACAATCTCCCACTTGGAGATAAACAGCTTCACTGTACCTATACCTGTACCCCATCTCATTTGTTTCCTAGCTTGTATCCCTCTTCAAGCTCAACCTTGAAGACCAACCACCACAAAACCTTTGGTGAACCTCCTGTCATCCAAGTAACCTGCCGCATCTGCATCTACAAACCCATGTAGAAAATAACTTAACCCTGCATAGCATGTCGACCTGCTGCTGGTCCATCTCAGATACCTGAGAATCCATTGAACTGCCCTCCAGTGCTTCTTTCCCAGATCAGCTCCAAACTTTTTGATAGCTCCCACTGCATGGGCAAACCTAGGTCCAGTATGCATGTACTTAACCTCATCATGTGAATCAAGACACTGTTCATAGAACTGTCCAACCATCGGCGTGCTGACTGATTTCACACAATCATCTGAACACAAAATCAACCTGTGATCTTCTATGTCTCTAGAACACACTTATTCCAAAGAATTTTGCTCCTTTAAATTCTTCATGACACACCACTAAACTAACTTTACCTTTAGTTCAGCAAAACCCTGCATGTGTAACCCTGCATCAAGCAAACACAAAACATACAGTAATAGGATAATGTCACGACCATCATCCACCTGGTAAAGAAAACCACAGTAGTTATAATGACATTAACTAAATCCATGCTTTGTCATCCACCTGTCAAACGTGTACCACTATCCTAGAGCTTCCTCAAGACCATATGACCTGGCCTTCCATCTCACGTATCCATTCTCTCTATTATTTAACCAAGGAATCCATTCATCTCTTAGTGCTTTCATCTAGCTGGTAACCCTACCAAATCTCTTGTATGGTTTTGCATCCTCATCATGCCATGCTCCCACTATTTTCTGGATCCTTCCTGCTCTGTAGTGAGTAACAAGTATAAAGAAGAGAAATAATGAATTTGAGGCTTACTTACCCTTTCAGTCCTCCACATGGGCATTTAAGACTCCTTGACATCTTTTTGTCTACCCAAAATCTATTCCAGTGACCGACCTCAGTCACTACACAGTCTGCATCCGACCGACGTCAGTTCCATGCTACTATCCTGACTATTGACACTGGTTTCCTGACTAACGTCAATATCTACATGTTGCTGACATTGGTCCTCCTGACTAATGTCGGTCTTACCCTACCCAAAACCACTGGCTTTGGTCTGCACATGACCGACATCGACACCTGTCTGTTCAATGTCAGTTCCTCTTGATTGATGCCGGTACCTGTGTTCTCCTGTGAGTGATGACCTTTTTACCCGTGAGCTCTCTTTGGATCAAAACCCTATCCAAACTACTCTGCTTAGAGTTACTCAATCCCATCCACTGATCTCTATCCATCATCTCCTCCATGAACACCAAGGCTTTCCAGTTCTTAAGTTTGTCAAAGACATCTGACTTCCTGTTAAGAACATGCATCTCCTTCTTGCTCATGTGACCAAGCCTACAAAGCCACATCTTCACAACAGAAGAAGAATTAGTAATATAAGTAGATATATAAAGGATACCTACTTTCTTACCACTAGCTAATTCAAGTGCATCTACTGTGAGAGTTTATGTGCATCTCTCATCACCCAACGTTTCTAAAGCAATTAGCCTTATCTTCAGAACTGGGACCTGCATGACCTCCTTCAACACCCATGTGTTGACCGCCTATAATTTCAGCTTCACTTCCACTTTGACAAGGCACACTAGCCCCTAAATAAATCTTTCCAAAGTCTCCAAAGACCTTAACATGGAAAAATACTTTATTTCGGGCTGCATGGAAAGAGGCAACATAATCTATAAAACAAGATTCTACTTTATCCAAGGAACATCTCAGAGCATCCTGTGCAACAACACCTGCAACATCTGCTTCTTCAGTCCCTTCATGCTGATCTCCTACCAACCAGCAATCTTTCTTTACCTGCTCTTTCTTTCCATAACACCGTAATTGACCATTCGTGCTTTTCACTTCCTCCATTCTTAGCTTACTTTCTTCTGCCATTGCTATACTCCCACTCAATCAGAAACCCCTGAGAGTGACCTATAATCAAACACAAACCTACTCCCTACAACCTTAGCTCTGATACCACTTTGTCAAGATCTGGAAGCACACAATTGATTACTTTTGTATAAGCAACTAAATGTGGAATTTAACCAGAATACACAAGTAACTAGAATTCAGAAATAACACATAATATGAGAGACAATACACAACTTGTATTAATACTCTTCAAAAAAAGAATTACAAATGAAGAGACACCACACTCTTCCACACCTTACAGGCTTCCCACACCAAGTGTACAATAATTCACCTTCAAGAGTTATCTCTCTCAATTACGGTCCCAACACACAACTCAAACACAGACTTGGTGTTCACCTCTAACCAGTCAGTATCCACTATTGCCAGTACCACTAGTCATTATCCACTACTACTAGTTCACAAGTACTCAAATTACTTCAAGTAGATTTCCCATGAACTTGTAAAAACCTACAACTCAAATGATCTTACTCACACATGTACTCCACGTACATCATGACTGAGTACACCACATACTCCAAGTAGATCCCTCTTGATCTTGCTACCTGTTGTGTTGTGATCTCACTAATCTTGTTGCCACCTAAAAATCAACTTGGTTTTACAACACTTGCAAACCTAGATCAAACACACACAAACATTTGCAAATCAATGATATTACTTACCATGTAGATCTCCAAACCTGGCCTTGCACACTTGCTGACTGAGATCATACATACATGAAGAATCCTTCTGATTCTCCAAACCAGCACCCACACTTGGCACTGTGGCTCTAGGCAGAACACACCTTGCTCTCTTCACTCTGAAGGAGCTAATATTTGCTCTCTTAATCTCTATCACACTATACAATACAGCCCATGAGTCTATTATATAGATCCCATGCAAACAATAATTAGACATCTAATTACAATAATTAGATCTGCAGATCAAGACTAAAATTAGCCCTTAACCCCCATTTCGTTAACTAACTATCTGTGCAACAAGCAGTTCTAGAACCGCACAGGTGACCGACGTTGGTCCCTGTCTACCTGGAGGTGACCGACATTGGCTAACTCCTACCGATGTTAGTTGCTCTTTTGTTCACCCCTGATCGACGTCGGTCTACCTAACTGATGCTGGTGACTATGACACTTAGCAACCTCCTCCCCTATTTGCATCAGTGAAGCTTTGAGCTCCACAACCTAACATTATGCTTTAGATGTTTATTACATAAACATCTAATTAGTCATGAGATTAAATATCACAAGGGATCTTAACTTGATTCAATTGACTTAAAATAGAACTAATAATGATCTTCAAATTACTAATGAGATGTGGGTGAATTGGTAAAGTGACTTGGTTACTTCAAGCACCACCTAAGTTCAAATCTTAGTTTAGTATCGAAGGTTGGTTATGGATGATCGTTGGTATTCTTGGGTCAATTATGGTCATTGATGGTATTCTTGAGCCGATTGTGGTTGTTGTTAGTAATTTTGGCACTTGTGATAGATGATCACTTGGGCATTTGGGCCCCCGATTGTGTCCCAAACTAGTCAGAGCTCTGATCAAAAGTAAATAGGGTAAGGATCCCACCAAAACTAGTATTTGTAAAAAAATTATCTTTAAATTAACCCAAGTTTATATATTCATTTTATTCAATGTACTATCCAAACTTACCATAATTATTAATTTTACCAATATGTAAATTAAAACATTTAAACATTTATGATCAACTTCCTTAATAATATACAAGAGAGATGAGAGAAATCTATAAAATAAGTTAATAAAAAATTTACAAATCTCTTTATATATTACATAAATTTCTATTATAATGTAAATACACCAAGCTTATCAATTAACTCATAAGAACTAATCAATGCACGAGAACTAGCAGTTTTCAAATCAATGCTTCAAAGAATAAAAAGAATGTTCACTAGCATACCCAATGTATAGTTCAAACATAAATATCAACTCATAAAAACTCAAATTTACATTCCAATATTAATCTTAAAGAATTCAAGTAGTTACAATTTGCTCATTATTATTAATTGACCTAGTGATTATCCTATGAACTCATAAGTTGCTAAAGCAATACAAAATGAGAATATCAAAGCCTTATCACTAATAAGTTCCCAAAATATCACTTACACCAACTTTCTAATAAACTGATATTGTTAAGTCATTTTTTTCATATTTACAAACAAGTAAATCACATATATATTACAATATATAAACAAATGACTTCATCAAGTGTAATAAATTCATCCATATATATGTATATTTCAAAAGATAACCCATACTTGTAATAAATATAACTTACTTTAAATATATTACAATTTACATTCACATCTTAAAATTAAAAACTCAATAACCATTCTATAAATTGTCCTTGAAGCAAAAATCAAGTACAGCCATGTTACAATTCATATTATTTTGAGGATTATTACTCAAATTTATTTAATGCTGATAATAAATATCAAACCTCATCAACATTTATATGTTATTAATAAAATAAAGATAGATAATTTATTTTTAACATTAACAATAATTACCAAGCAACCAATTAATAAATTCATAAATGAATTACCCTATCGACTCAAAATACACAACTTTGCAATACATAACAAACTAATTTTAATAACATTAAAAAACACATACAAGCTTTGTATTCATTTCCTTTATATGTAACCTAGATTTCATTATTACTCCATACTATGCATCAAATCAAGTGACACTCGATTCCTTTTTGAAGTGCATATACAACTATTAAATAGTTAACAAGTTAACACTCTAAAATAAATGTCAATATCATAAGCAACAATCAACAGCTACAAAAGGCTTGATGATCATTCATTTGTAAACCTATAGGATGTAGATTGTTTCGAATAATACAAGTAAAGAAATTCATATCCACATTTCTTATTATGAAGAAAAATAGAATGATTTCCAAAAGCTTATTTCACTATCAATGTAAAAATAACTCATATCCAAGTCATAACATAGTTTGTTTAAGATTGATCACTTTTTGATGTTGTTATTTGAAGCTATGGCCATCCCACTATTCTAAAACACAATCAAGTACTTAAATCATAGTAATGAGTAACAATAATTATTCTCAAATATAAATCAAAGACCAGAAAAATATAAGATAATAATCATTTTCAAATGAATTTTTAAACCTAGAATTATGATCTTAACAATTGAAATTCAATAAATCTTTATAATCAACTATCCTCTTTTTCATTCAAGCCTAATATATAATAGTACACATAACAGTAACTTGAAGAAACATTTCTAACTTTCCATGGATCAAAACATAGTAAATAATATATATACATACATACATACATACATACATACATACATACATATATATATATATATATATATATATATATATATATATATATATGTATGTATGTATGTATGTATGTATGTATGTATGTATGTATATGTATGTATATATGTGTATGTATGTATGTGTATATATATATATATATGTATGTATGTATGTATGTATGTATATATATGTATATATATGTATGCATGTATGTATGTATATGTATATATATGTATGTATATAGATTTAAATTAATCGCATGATCTCAAATCCATAGTGCTAGAAATTCCTCTACTATATATATATATATATATATATATATATATATGTATGTATGTATGTATGTATGTATGTATGTATGTATGTATGTATGTATGTATGTATGTATGTATGTATGTATGTATGTATGTATGTATGATTAATCTAAATCTACTCAATACAAACATACATACATACATGTATGTATGTATTGAGTAGATTTAGATTAATCGCATGATCTCAAATCCATAGTGCTAGAAATTCCTCTACTATATATATATATATATATATATATATATATATATATATATATATATATATATATATATATATATATATATATATATATATATATATATGTATGTATGTATGTATGTATGTATGTATGTATACATACATACATGCATATACATATAAATATACATATATATATGTATGTATGTATATATACACATATATACATACACACACACACACACACACA
Source organism: Torreya grandis (assembly GCA_037957365.1). Lineage (NCBI taxonomy): Eukaryota > Viridiplantae > Streptophyta > Pinopsida > Cupressales > Taxaceae > Torreya > Torreya grandis. The sequence continues at coordinate 519,409 of JARHVA010007822.1, forward strand.
CACACATATATGTATGTATGTATATATACATATATATATATATATATATATATATATGTATATATGTATATATATATATATGTATATATACATACATACATATATATATGTATATATACATACATACATATATATAAGTATATATATATATATGTGTGTGTGTGTGTGTGTGTGTGTGTGTGTGTGTGTGTCTGTATGTATATATATGTGTGTGTGTGTGTGTGTGTGTATGTGTGTGTGTGTGTGTGTGTGTGTGTGTGTGTGTGTGTGTGTGTGTGTGTATATACACACACATACATACATACATACATATATATATAGTAGTAGAGGAATTTTGAGTAATATGGATTTGAGATCATGCAATTAATATAAATCTACTCAAAACAACAAACTACCTAAGTAAGATCTAAAGCCATTAGGATTAAATACAAGATGAATGCGTAATTCAAAATAGTGTTTTAATCCTAATTCTAATTGCTTTAAACCATGATTAAATGGATAAAAACAACAAGATTGGATTGATATTACCTTAAACTCAAAATTTTTACATTATGTTACTTGATCAAGGATGTGGGAAGTTTGTGATTTGCTTGTTGATCATGTGACCATGAAGACTTTATGGATTCATGAATTGGTTTTTATGGAGGAGTGGAATTATTTATATAGATATGAAGGGAAGAATCAATGGTTTGCATTCAAATTTAGATTGTGGAGATCTATGGTGGAGGATTATCCAAATAATTTAATATTCCTTAGAAGCCTCTAGATTTAGAGGATTCTAGAGAGGAAGGGTGAGAATAGATAAGATTCTAGAATCCTCTTAGGGAATAATTAGGATTAGTTAGGGGACTATATAGGGATTAGGTAGGTTCTTATGGAGTAGGGGTGTAGGAGAGCCTAAGAATAGGTTAGTAGGTGGGCCATGGGAATTTAAAATTACCAAATAATAGATGAGTGGGGATTAGGATAAGATAAGAGATTGTTGTGGGAATGAATGGAGTGGGATAAGAAGATAGTTAGTGAATGAATAAATATTAATGGAGGATATGAGATAAATGATAAGAATGGGGTAAATTAGATAAAAGTAATTAGTGTCAACTAATAGTAATATTAAGGATGTTAAATGAAGTGAGAAGATTTATATGCATACATTTTTACCATCTTTAAAAGGCATTACGAGTGGATACAAGTGGAAGGAGTAATGATATTCCAAAGAAACACCATTCTATGTATGAATGTTGGTGGATCTGATGCCCCCTCGAGGGGACATGTGGGGAAGAATGAGATGGATGGTCACTCAAAATAAGAAATGAGGGGTAGGATGCAATGGATAGATGAGGGAATAGGATGTGATATGTTGAGATATATGAGGAAGAAGATAAAATCAACTTCATAAATGAGCTAAAAAATTATTATGCCTCTAGAAAAGACATATGCACAAGGAATAGAGATGACTTTGTCATCGTTGTCAACACATCCCAAAGGGGAATCAATCATAACATGATGATAATAGGATTAAAAGGCCTTAAGCTTTAGACATATCCCAAGAAAGGATGCATGTAATGGAGATTTATAGGCTAGGATAAGATGATGATCTGATAAAATTAATGATGGGTGTAGTTCAAGGTTAAATTTGATAAATATGATGAACAGGATAAGAGAGAATAAATGATCTGATCAAGTGACCAAAAGACTACATTGCATTAACTCAATGAGCCATAATATGATGATAAAGTTATGTTTCATGTCATGCCCCAATCAAGGGAGGGAATCATAAAATTCCTATGATTAATTGACTAATCAGTGATTGATGGAAGAAAAGATGAATCTTGTGATATGTCAAGCCCAATTGATAGGTGTAGGTGATTGATGAAAAGATTTTAGAGATGATTGTGAGGATGGTGATTGATTAATTAATTTATGAATGATTGATATTATGGATCAGTGATTATACTTATGAAATATGAGAGAGATGTGATGATGGATTATGAGGAAAGAGGAGATAGTGGTCGAGCTATCTTTGGGAACTAAAAAGTGGCCAAGTGCTACCTACATAGTCTCAAAAGACCTTAGGCTAATGTAGTTTTGATTAGAGGATAAAGGATGATAATGAGGGAGTATAAGAGGATGATGATGATTAGTGATTAAATTATGATGTTAGTGATTATTAGATTTGACTCAGATGATGAGACTAGGATTATGAGGATAGAAGATTGGATTTTAATTTAATGGGTTGAGAGGACTAGATTGGTGATGGGAATAAGGATGATTAGATGATTAGATAAATGATGAGGGTGTAGGCGATCAATACATCATATCTATCATAAGGCTCATCATAGTCTAAATAATTTGATAAATATATCACTTGGTAGTTTTCCCCATGATATAAGTGTGACCAAAGGGAAGTTGTGCCAAAGTGCAAAAAAAGGGGAAAATAGTGAAATATGCATCATCAAGGACACTTATAAGCATTATTATAGATTTGATAACCTCATATAATCCTCGTTCATTACCTAATAGATAAAAAGAGACACGATGGAACATAAACTCAAAAGACAAAGATAATTAAATATGTACATGATAAAAGACATGCAAACAATCCAAACATAATAGACAAGTAACATACACAAGTATCTAATGTCACCATGTCTTGTCTAATGATGGGATAAGAGATTTGGATGATTTATTAGGTGATGATTTGGATTACTTTGGTTATGATGATGATGATGATGGGATTGTGGACTTAGGATAGACATAGATTTGATAAGGATTAGGGTTAAGAAAAGGATATGAATGTGGATATATATTTTAAACTGGATGAGGATTTGTAGATATGTACTTGGATTATGATTAGGATAAGGATTTAGATATTGATATGAAAGACATAAGACTGATCAAGGAAAAATGAGACTAGGTCAAATATACCTTGATATAGACTAGATTTTCCCTTGGTTTATAATAGGAGGATGGATGGTGTGATTGTAAAAGATGAAAGGCATGGAGATGGATGAGACCAGGGTAAAAGACATAAGACAATATATCATGGACTATTTTTGGTTTTTTCAAATTTTATGGTTTTTAGGGTTTTTGACATATTTTAATTTTTAGGGATTTTTGGGATATATATGTACACTATATAAATGGGGTCACTAGAAAAGGGAATACCAAGCCTAGAAACTAAGATGAGGATGGATGTAATCTTGAATGGGATGAAAAAGGGATGAGGATGATGGTGAAAAGGGAATGAGGACCAAGGAATAATGGACTAGGGATTACCAATGAACACATCATGAAAGAACCAAATGTTTAGTTGCTTGAGTGTCAAGATGATTCCAAAATATTTCTTAAGACATCTTTCTCATCCTTAAAAAGGTCAAGATGGGAAGAAAGGATGGACATAATAGGATTATTGATATAATTATGGGTGGTAATAATGGATGGAGGGGATGGATACAAGATGGTTTGATAAAGGATATGAAATGGATGGATTTTGCCCCCAAGTGTTGAGGTATAATGCAGACAATAGATTATTTTACCATGATGTCAAAATTCAATTTTCATCATGGTACTTACCCAAGGTGATAAAACAATAGTTTTCACCATTAGATGAATGAATCTTTTTGAATTTTATTATGTTTTTAACTTTTTATATTTTTTATATTTTTTTGACTTTTGGTTATCTTGATTTATTAGATATGGGTACGAGATGTAGGAATGTTGACACTAGATGAATTTTTAGCCAACACCTATTTTATAAATCTATGATGCTAGGACCATGTTATCACCATTGTATTTATTAATGTCCTCATGATATTTATTGATTCTTGATGGAGACCCCTCCAGATATCTAGACTAGGTGTCTTCATCACCCATATAAGAGATGATGTTGCCTGGGTGGCTGATGTGAGGCATGGATTAGATTAGGTATGGTTGTTGATAGGGGAGTAATGAACTTGAATGGATGGTAAGACTTGATGGGATTATGGTTTCATGATAAGAAGGTGTGATGGGTGATTGGGGATTAGGACTATCTATCACATACATTATTAGAGATGTTAGACATTCTACATTTGATTGGTGCTAGTTGACAAAAGACTACAAAAGATCCAAGGCATTTTGACTTTTTCATTCATTTCTAATCCAATTATTTGATAGATGATCGGCTATACTAATAAAAAATTTAGCATTATTTTGATTTTTAGACTTGATTACATCTTGATTGTCCCCTAGTTCTTAATTTTGGGCTTCATTAAGGGAGATTGATTTTTGACTTGATAGATTATGATTATTTTGACTTTAGCAATCCCTTAGTGCCTGATTTTGGGCTTCACTAGGGCAAGATACTTTTTTATTAAGATAATGATTTGAATTTTCCTAATCATTTATAACTTATTGAGTATGATCTTGGGCCTTTATATTTGTGGCACTTATTATGTTACTCAAAGAAGAGTTCAATGATGTATGCAATTGTTCATCCTTATGGAAGGAGGTGATCAAATGATAATTGATAAGAAGATAGGAGTATGTGATAGATGAAGGTGGGGGATATGGTATGATGAGGTCAATGAGTAGTGATGGGGTAACATAGTCTTGATAGGGGTTCTTAGGAGACCTAGTTTTGACATCAAATAAAATATCCTCAAGATCAATAAAAGTATCACTAAGAGTAACTATAGTATATGCATCTAAAGTAGGATCAGATTCACTTTAACAATATTCAATAGATAAATCTTGAAATAATTCTATTATGACTTCATCATCCTGATTGGGATCCAAATTTATGCCTAGTGATGTATTGGAGGTATCTAGATTAGAGGTATCAAAAAAAGATAGGCATTATGAACATCTGCTATAATATCAATGAGTGATGATGTTTTTGATGAGGAATTTGATTCAAATATTGATATTAAACATGATCCTGATGCATATAATAATTCTACTAACTTAGATACTAACTTTGATGTACAAGATGCAATGTTGCTAGTAGAAGATTCATTGTCTACATTGACCTCTCAACATGGAGTTTTGAATATGATGGGTGAAGGGAAGATAGTAGAGGGGCAATAGATTCAACAAAGATAGGCCCATAGAAGGAATCATGAGGGCAAGAAGGACTAGGCTCATGAGGAATAGACTCATTGTTGATGAAGGAATTATCAAAGATGGGGGGACCATAGAAGATGGATATTGTTGTCCCCAAAAAATGTCACTCATTTTTGGGACAATATAAGAACTATTTTGGTTCTGCAAGACCAAAACTGTCTCTTCCCTTTTCAAAAATTGTTATGAGCCTTCAAATCCTTCATTTTTCAAGCTTTTTTAGAGAACTTTAGACTCTATAGGCTTGAAACTATAGACTCCATAGGCTCATTTCTATGGACTCCATAGGCTCATTTCTACGGACTTCATAGCTTAGTTTCTATGGACTTTGTAGGAGAGAAATAGGTTCAACACTTAGCCATTTTCTTTCTATCGGGAAGTTCAAAAGACCATCTTTCAAGGCCCTGAAGAGAAAGTTCCCTCTGGGAAAGATCAAACCTCAAAGAGCAATGGAAGCTACCAAGTGTCGTCTACTGGGATAGTTTCTAGTAAGTTTCAAAGTAGTGGAATGTGCCATGTGTCTCATTATAACTCAGTGGAGCATGACAAGTGTTTGCATCCGCATTTCAAGTTTTTAATATGTTTCAAATCTTATTTCAATAAGCTTCTATCAAAGTCCAGTGGAAGATGCCAAGTGTCATCTACTGAGACCCATTATAATTTGCTTCTAGATATGGAAGAAGTCACCTCATGTCCCGTTATAACTCTATAAAAGCCGACAAGTGTCAACATCTGTAGCTTCTTCCTTTTGTGTCATAAGGATTGTGGTGGGTCCTGAGTGAGTGGCTAAACTCAAGTGAAATGTGCCACATGTCATCATCCACATGAGTTCGAATAAGTCCCAATGTTTCTATATTGTTTCTAAAAGCTCAGCAGAGTATGACAAGTGTCTGCATCCACATTTGAGTTTCTTATAAGCTGCAAAGCTTCTTTTGATAAGCTTCTCTTAGAGTTTTATGGAAGGCGACAAGTGGAAACTAAAGAAGGTTTTAATATGTTTTTCTAGAAATTGTGGAACATGCCACGTGTCCCTTACGAAGCTGGCAGAAGCTACCAAGTGTCAACCTCCATAGTTTCTTCCTTTTGTTCTGATATTAAGTAAGGACTATGGTGGGCCCTAAGTGAGTTTCTAAAGTTAAGCAAAAGCTACTAGGTGTCATCTGTCAAGACACATTATAATTTTTTTCTCAAAATAGTAGAACTTACCACGTGTCCCTTGTAAAATAAATGGAGTGCACCAAGTTTCAACATCCACATGAATTAAAATGAGTCCCAAATGTTTCTATAGAATTTCTAAACCTATAGCAGAAGCCACCATGTGTCATCTTCTATAGGACTCTCAAAAGGTACCTAAAGCTTCTATAATTTAAGCGAATGCTACCACGTGTCCTCACCTATTTCATACTATAATATGCCATGTGTCACTTGTTAAGATCAATAGAAAGTGGCAAAAGTGAGCAAAGAAAGAAGCAGCGATGGATGATTCCAAAGGCAGGTTTAAAGAAGTGATTAAATAGAGAAGCGATGAATGTTCACAAGTCCAATATGGTTCAAACAAAGTAGTGACCAATGATGTCCCCATTGACATCAAATTTAAGGTGATGGGATATCTGTTAAAATTTAAAGATGGCATAGACCCTATGAACAAATTTAGTGACCAGCCAAAGAGATAGCCCAAGAGCTCAAATCACACAGAATGGGATGAAATACAGCAAGGAAAGGGGGAATGATGGAGAAAGATATAAAAAATATCCATGCATGGGATATGTTTCTAGAAGGTGAAGCAGTCCACCAGGTGGACATCAGAGAGCACAAACATTTAATGACATGGCCTATTTTTCTACATTGAGTATACCAAATAGTTGTGCACACATCAGGAAACACATCAAGTGGCCCATATTAAAAACTGATGCTCAATTTCAACATAGCCCATGGACAGAATTTAAAAAGCATAAAGGCATTGAATGCATCATAAGCCATTTTTATGAAACAAAGCACCCAAGTTTTTCTTAGAGCACTATATATTGGACTCTCGCTTATTATTTTAAGGAGATCTCTCTCTGTTATCATAAACAAAAACTCTACTGAAATTGAAAGACATTACTGAGACTTTGAGCTCAGATTGTTGATCATATTTCATTATTTGAATAAGAAAACAAGTGACTTTTTAGACTTTGTGTTGGAATAGCTTGGTTGTTGGGGAAATTGTTCTTATGTCTGTTTCCTTAATACATTTTTTGTCCATTTAATTGAATAAGAATAATTAGTGAAAATAATCACAAAGGTGTCCTAAAGCCAATTATGGAGAGACTTTGTGCCCCCACAATTGCCTTTAGTGTGTTTTCTTTTTATTCCTGTGTAAAGGATCTTGGGATGACTTTGTGCCCTTATTATCCTTCATATTTTGTTTCTATGTAAGGGACCTTGGGACAACTTTTTGCCCTCATTGTCCTTCGTATCTCACTCTTGGGCAGTTGAGGTGGAGACTTTGTGCTACATCTTAGTTTGTTGGTTATTATGCCTTTGGTTACCAGTTACTTATCACTATCTAAAAGAACTCTTATTGTTTCCTACAAGATCAATTTTGAAAGAAGATAAGTGCCTTCAGTATTTTCACTAGGATTTTCTCCTCTATTTGTTAACATCATCTCTAAAAAAAGAGAGATGGATGGTTTATCCTACCCTTGAGTATTATTTTTTGCGTATATATATAATATATAGCTGTTGCATATTTATAGGGAACCTCCCCTTGATGAGAGGAGAGATTTGTCCCCTTTTGATGTAGTAAACCTGCACATCTAGCTAACCAATCTCCCTATGTTGTGGTTAAAGAGACCTATTTTGCTCATCAGTTAGCTGGTGACAAAATATTCACCCAACAGTTTTTGGTGACTTTACTAGGGGTTTATGTGCAATCTAATGCCTCAAGTTTCATATTGAAGTAGTCCCTACCCTTATCCATTATAGACTCTGGTGAATCCATTCTGTTTCTTACCCATTATCATTATAGCCTTATCCATTTATTCCGTTGGGGAAGAATGAGTTGCTCCAGTGCTTTCCCATTGATAATTTTTCCTCCCAGCTTTGCGTAATAGTTCGTGGCAACTCTGCTAGGGACACAATAATTTTGTGTAATTTGGAGCCTCAACCTTTAGATTGAAACATCACCTATTTCTTATCCATTATCATTATATCCTTATCTATTTATCTCACTATGGAAGAATGTGCAATTTGAAGCCTCAAGCTTCAAGTTGAAGCAATGCTAGCTCTTTTCCATTTTTATTTTTACACTCTGGCAGATCTATGATATACACGAAGCCAAAGGAAAAGAACTAGCTTTATGATATACACGATTTGTTATTAATAAAGCTTTGTCAATACTTACCCCTCTGAGATTTGTTATTCCACCGTTCCATAGTCATACAATGGAAATTTAAGGTCCTTGGGGTAACTCTTTTAGCCCACTCAATTTAACTCCACCTTTAAATGAGCTACCATGTAGTTTAAGGAAAATTTTCCCCAAGTTTTATGGTGATGGGAGAGTTCACCCTAATAAACACATTACATGTGGCATAATAAGAGTGGAATTTGAGGATGTGGCAGTCAAGATTTTCATGGAAACACTATAAGGTGTTACTGTAGACTAGTTCCACCATCTGTAGGCTAGGTCAGTAACTGACTGGGATACTCTTAAAGCTAAATTTGAAGCTAGGTTAAAACCTACAAAAGATGCACATGCTTTGTTGGCCTAGCTCACACAGATGAAGAAAGAACCTCATGAGCCTATGAGGATTTTCATTGCTAAGTTTGACAAGCTCAGGAATCATATTCATATCATTCCTTAGCCAACACCTGAGAACCTTAAGTGCTTCTTCATAACACTCAGCTACCTGAAGTGATTTTTTTGATGAGACATGCTGGGAAAATAGACCTTGTTATAGCTCAAGATTTGGCCACTGAGGTGGAAGATGACCTTATCTTGGTAGGAAAGATAAGGAGAGATCCTAATAGAGGTAAATCTTCTTCATATTATGAGTATCCATCTACAAGCACCACTGATCAAATGGTGTAAAAGTTGGCAAATGAACTGCTAGCCTTAAAGAGACAAATGGCCCAAGGTATGTCTACTCCTAATCAAGATATGCCAAGGAGGACATTTTAGAATCAGCCATATCAAGGCAATGTTGCTATGAATCAAGGGCATCCAAATCATCTTCCTCCCCCACAGAGGAACCTTGCCCTTGAAGCACCTCCAACCAACTCAACAGTAGGATATCTGGAAATAGAACATGATTTCTCTTTCCAACCTGAGTTTGAGAAAGAAAATGATGTTGATTTCTTCACTGAAGATCAAGAAGAATCAGCTGGTGACTCCCACATTGATTTCTTCAAATACCAAGATCAACCCAAAAGTAAAGGCAATGAAGCTGAGGGATCATATGTTGTTTTCACCTAGTCCAAGAACCAGTCAGCCCAGTAGGATGACAAAGAGAAGATAGAAGAGCAACCTCAACCAGTAATTTCAATTGCTAAGTGTGGAACCACTCTGCCTTTCCAGCCAAAGGACCTGGTGATTACCAGAAAGGTAAGTGCCTCAAATATCCCTATGCCTTCTACTTCAAATTTGTAGGCCAGTCTTCCCCCTCCCAAAATCCAAAAAGATGAAATCCTATCCTCTCTTCCTAGTCCATTTTAGTCATTTGACATAATTGACCATGTCAAGAAAACTAAAATTCAAATGACTAAATTTGAATTCTTACAAGTCAACCCTGAGTTGTTGGATAGGTTGGTAGAGTGTGTGAAGAATAAAGCCATCCATGCAAGACAAGAGATTAAAAAGGTAACTCATGATCCCCCAAGGAACATGCTCATCCTAAACAATCTTGTCATTACTCCTACTATCCCTGAGAAAATAGAGCCTTTCTATGTTTCCCTGTTGATAAATGGTCACAAGCTGAGCAATTACATCATTGATTCTAGAGATTCAGATAATGTCATGCCTACCAAGATGGTAGAATACCTTGGTCTCAAATTGACCAAGACATTTAATAGATGTTTCTCCATGGAGAAAAAGTAAGTACCACTGCTAGGGCAAATCAAAGATGCCCAATTTGTGTCTGTAGCATTCCTAGAAAAGAGAATCAAGATGACAGTTATGGTAGCTGACGCCCTATCCTCATACGGCATTCTACTAGGATATAATTTCTGTAAGGATGTGGGTAGAGAGTTGAGCATGAACCTATCTGAGGCAAGGATCCCTATCAAAGGTGTTATGAATAGACTACTCCCTAAAAAGGAAGCAAAATATGTGGTCACTCAGACATCAGCACTTGAAGCTCAGATTCTATTTGAGTCTTCAGGCAGGGGTAATTACTTCCTAACCACAGAGGGTGTTCATGTTTCTACAAATTAAAGTCCTATAGGTGGAAATATAAAAATTGATTCAAACAAGACATCAAAAGAACTGGTAGGGCATCGTATAGATGAAAAAGCATCTTGTACTTCCAATGAAGAGAAATCTAATAGAAGATTAGTTTTTGATGATGTTTGGATCTTGGAGTTTGATGGTAGCAATTCTTCTACCAATGCTAGATCCAAGACTGTGTTGATATCTCCTCAAGGAGATATTTTTCCTTCATACAAGTTGTAGTTTAGCAACACTAACAACACAGCTGAATGTGAATCTCTATTGCTCAAATTGAAGGCCCCTCAAGACCAAGATGTCAAACTCCTTCACACCAAAGGAGATGATGAGCTCATGGTTTGTCAAGAGTTTGATGCTGACAATCAAAACATGTGCTAGACTGAACCATTAGAATAATAATCTATGGTAGTGGACCATACTACTGCACTCCAAGGTCAACAAAAAGAACTCTTCACCAAGAGATCAAGGATTTATGGTCTTTAGATTGAAGACCATGTCTTGCCATGGGGGAAGAAGAGAGAACCAAAAGGAGTGCACAGAAAATGTGGTTCCTAGTGGAGAGTTCCATTCACCCATCACTGATTCTGGGGACAAAATGGTTTCCTGCTAGTTTATCAAGATGGAATGCCATTTTCATTGTCTCATAATGGGCAGCATCTAAATCACTTCAATTCTTGAAGTATTAGATAAGTTCACCTGTATATATGTACATTTGTATAGTCTTTAGTTCTATTTTGTGCTTTTCATTTTCACTTTTGGTGCCTTTATTTTTTGGGTAGCATGACTCTGTAGCCCAATGGCATACTTGAAGGCACCGGAGATTCTGGTTTCTACTCCCCTCAACTGCTTCAAATTTTCAACTGAAGGAAGTTCCCCAAATGGAGCCAGTTGTTGTCCCCAAAATATGTCACTCATTTTTGGGACAACATAAGAACTTTTTTGGTCCTACAAGACCTAAATTGTCCCTTCCCTTTTCAAAAATTGTTATGAGCCTTCAAATCCTTCATTTTTTAAGATTTTTTAGAAAACTACGGACTCTACAGGATTGAAACTATGGACTCTGTAGGCTCATTTCAATAGACTCTGCAGACTCATTTCTATAGACTTCATAGGTTAGTTTCTACAGACTCTACAATAGAGAAATAGGTTCAACACTTAGCCATTTTTTTTCTATTGAGAATTTCAAAAGACCATCTTTCAAGGCCCCAAAGAGAAAGTTCCCTCTAAAAAAGATCAAACCTCAAAGAGTAGCAGAAGCTACCAAGTGTCATCTACTAGGACATAGTTTCTAGTAAGTTTCAAAGCAGTGGAATGTGCCACGCGTCCTATTATAACTTAGTGGAGTGTGACAAGTGTCTGCATCCACATTTCAAGGTTCTAATAAGTTTCAAAGCTTATTTCAATAAGCTTCTCTCAAAGTCCAATGGAAGTTTCCAAGTGTCATCTGTCGAGACCCATTATAATTTGGTTTTAGATATAGTAGAAGTCACCTCATGTCCCGTTATAACTCTATGAAATATGACAAGTGTCAACATCTATAGCTTCTTCCTTTTGTGTCATAAGGACTGTGGTGGGTCCTAGATGAGTGGCTAAACTTGAGTGAAATGTGCCACATGTCATCATTCACATGATTCCAAATGAGTCCCAATGTTTCTATATTGTTTCTAAAAGCTCAACGGAGTGCGACAAGTGTCTGCATCTATGTTTCAAGTTTCTTATAAGCTAAAAATCTTCTTTTGATAAGATTTTCTTAGAGTTCCATGGAAGGTGACAAGTGACAACTGCAAAAGGTTTCAATATGTTTTTATCTAAACTACAAAACATGCCATGTGTCCCTTGCAAAGCTCAGTAGAAGCTACCAAGTGTCAACCTCCATAGTTTCTTCTTTTTGTTTTGATATTAAGTAAGCACTGTGGTGGGCCCCAGGTGAGTTGCTAAAGTTAAGCAGAAGCTACTAAGTGTCATCTATCATGACACATTATAATTTGTTTCTCAAATCAGTAGAACTTGCCACATGTCCCTTGTAAAATAAATGGATCGCATTGAGTGTCAACATCTGCATGAATCCAAATGAGTCCCAAATGTTTCTATAGCATTTCTAAAGCTACAGTGGAAGCCACCATGTGTCATCTTCCATAAGACTCTCAAAAGGTACCTAAAGCTTCTATAATCTAAGCAGATGTTGCCACGTGTCCTTGCCTATTTCATAGTGGAATATGCCACGTGTCACTTGTTAAGATCAGTGAAAAGTGGCCAAAGTGAGAAAAGTAAGAAGCAGCAATGGATGATTCCAAAGGCAGGTTTAAAGAAGTGATTAAACAGAGAAGCGATGAACATTCACAAGTTCAATATGGTTCAAACAAAGTAGTGACCAATGACATCCTTATGGATGTCAAATTTAAGGTGATGGGATATCCATTAAAATTCAAATATGGCACAGACCCTATGAACAAATTTAGTGACCGGCCAAAGAGATAGCTTGAGAGCTCAAATCGCACAAAATGGGATGAAATATAACAAGGAAAGGGGGAATGATGGAGAAAGATCAGAAACATCTGCACATGGGATATGTTTTTAGAAGGTGAAGTAGTCCACCAAGTTGACATCAGAGAGCGTGAACATTCAATGGCATGGCCTATTTTATATATTGAGTAGAGCAAACAGTTGGGAACACATCAAGAAACACATTAGGTAGCCCATATTAAAAATTAATGCTTGATTCTAGCATAGCCCATGGATAGAATTTAAAATGCATTAAAGGCATTGAATGCATTGTAAGCCATTTTTATGAAACAAAGCACCCAAGTCTTTCTTGGAGCACTATATATTGGACTCTCTCTTATTGTTTTAAGGAGATCTCTCTCTTTTATTAGAAACAAAAACTCTACCTAAGTTGAAAGACATTAATGAGACTTTGAGCTTTGATTGTTGATCATATTTCATTATTTGAATAAAAAAACAAGTGACTTTTCAAAATTTATGCTAGAATAGCTTGGTTGTTGGGGAAATTATTCTTATATCTATTTTCTTAATACATTTTTCATTAATTTAATTAAATAAGTAGAATTAGTGAAAATAATCATAAATGTGTCCTGAAGCCAACTATGGAGAGACTTTGTGACCCCATAATTGCCTTTAGTGTTTTTTCTTTCTATTTCTGTGTAAAGGATCTTGGGATGACTTTGTGCCCTCATTATCCTTCGTATTTTGTTTCTGTGTAAAGGAACTTGAGATGACTTTGTGACCTCATTATCCTTCATATCTCACTCTTGGACAGTTGAGGTGGAGACTTTGTGCTACATCTCAGTCTACTAGTTACTACACCTTTGGTTACTAGTTACTTATCACTATCTGAAAGAACTCCTACTATTTCTTGCAAGATCACTTCTAAAAGAAGAGAAGTGCTTTCAGCATTTTCACTAGGATTTTCTTCTCTATTTGTTAACATCATCTCTAAAAAAAGAGAGATGGATAGTTTATCCTACCCCTGAGTATTATTTTTTCCTTATATATATAGTATATAGCTCCTGCATATTTATAGGGAACCTCCCTTTGATGAGAGGAGAGATTTGTCCCCTTTTGATGTAGTAAACCTGTTTATCTAGGTGACCAATCTCCCTATGTTGTGGTTGAATAGACCTATTTTTCTCATCAGTTAGCTAGTGACAAAATATTCACCCAATAGTTTTTGGTGACTCTGTTGGGGATTTACGTGCAATTTGATGCCTCAAGTTTCAAATTGAAGTAGTCCCTACCCTTATCCATTATAGACTATAGCGACTCCATTCTATGTCTTACCCATTATCATTATAGAATTATCCATGTATTTTATTGGGGAAGAACGAGCTGCTCCCATGCTTTCCCATTGTTAATTTTTCCTCCCAGCTTCACATAGCAATTTTTGGGAACTCCACTAAGGACACAGTAATTTTGTATAATTTGGAGCCTCAAGCTTCAGATTGAAACATCACCTGTGTCTTATCCATTATCATTATAGCCTTATCTATTTATCTCACTATAGAAGAATGCACAATTTGAAGCCTCAAGCCTCAAGTTGAAGCAGTGCTAGTTCTTTTCCATTTTTATTTTTACACTCCGATAGATCTATGATATACACGAAGCTAAAGAGCTCAAGGTATTGTTGACCCTATATTCAAATTGGTACAACAAAGTAATTTTGATATGTTTCTTTCACCATCTCACCTCCAACAAACTAGAAGTTTTCCTCCTACTAAAGTCAAGTCTCCATTACCGGGCAAAGCCTCCATTTCTTATATTAATAAAGCCTTGTCAATACTTACCCCTCTGAGATTTGTTATTCCACCTTTCCATATTCATACAATGGCAATTTAAGGTCCTTAGGGTAACTCTTTTGGCCCACTCAATTTAACTCCACCTCTACATGAGCTACCATGTAGTTCAAGGAAAAATTTCCCCAAGTTCTATGGTGATGGGAGAGTTCACCCTAATGAACACATTGCAGCCTTCAGCATAGCCTGTGGCATAATAGGAGTGGAATTTGAGGATGTGGTAGTCAGGATTTTTATGGAAACATTGTAAGGTGTTATTGTAGACTAGTTCTACCATCTGTAGGCTAGGTCAGTGACTGACTGGGATACTCTTAAATCTAAATTTGAAGCTAGGTTAAAACCTATAGAAGATGCACATGCTTTGCTGGCCTAGCTCACACAGATGAAGAAAGAACCTCATGAGCCTATGAGGGATTTCATTACTAAGTTTGACAATCTTAGGAATTAGATTCCTATCATTGCTCAGCTAACACCTGAGAACCTTAAGTGCTTCTTCATCAACACTCAGCTGCCTAAAGTGAGTTTTTTGATGAGACATGCTGGCTAAATAGACCTTGTTATAGCTCAGGATTTGGCCATTGAGGTGGAAGATGACCTTATCTTGGCAAGAAAGATAAGGAGAGATCTTAATAGAGGTAAATCATCTTCATCTTCTGAGTATCCATCTACAGGCACCACTGATCAAATGGTACAAAAGCTGGCAAATAAATTGCTAGCCTTAAAGAGACAAATGGCACATGGTATGTCTGCTCCTCCTAATTAGGATATGCCTAGGAGGACATTTTAGAATCATCCATATCAAGGCAATGCTGCCAGGAATTAAGGGTAGCCAAATCATCTTCCTCCCCCATAGAGGAACCTTGCCCTTGAAGCACCTCTAACAAACTTAGCAGTTGGATATCTAGAAAAAGAACATGATTTCTCTTTCTAACCTGAGTTTGAGCAAGAAAATGGCATTGATTTCTTCATGGAGGATTACGAAGAATTAGCTGGTGACTCCCACATTAGTTTCCTAAATTACCAAGATGAATCGAGAAGTAAAGTCAATGTAACTAAGGGATCATATGCTGTGTTCACCCGATCTAAGAACCAGTCAGCCCAGAAGGCTAACTGTAGACACCGAAATCGTGTCGACTCCCCTGGTCATTCCTCGTCTTCTTTCTTCTTCACCTATTGAACCCTTGCCGATCACTTGTTTCACCAACCTTGACCCTGGCAGCATGTAAAGAGGAGCACAGAGTAAAAGGTAGACTCTATCCCCATTATGCATCTGCCGACGTCGGTCTTTACCCGACCGATGTCGCCGACATCGGTCACCTATCGGCCGACGTCGGCAATCCTGCCGACGTCGGTCACCTTCCCCTTGTCCATTATCAGTTAGCATTCAGTTTCCCGAAACGGTTGATGAACCATTTATGGAACCGTCCCCGTCCCCCGCCTTCATCAACCTCCGCCAACCATTCGAACCGGATCCCCGAACGCTGATCAACCGAACGCTGAGCAACCAACCTGCGAATTCCTCCACGAACCTGCGAACTCCGAGCAATCATCGACACTACGACATCAACTAATCTGCACACCATGGCTTTCATCGGGTCTTCTACCAGGTAAGTCTTTATTCTGTTTATTTCATTTTCTTTCTTAGTTATTGTTTATGTTCTGTTATCCCGGCCTCTGTCCTCAAACCCCTCGGACCCTGTCTCGACTCTGTCTAAACCTCGTCCCTGTCCTTATCAAACCCTACCCTGATCATATCAGACCCTGTCCTGACTGTTCAGACCTATCCCGACTCTGTTCAAACCCCCCAGACTCTCCCTGATCATATCAGACCCTGTCCCGACTCTCTCAGAACCTGTCCCGAACCTTTTCCCAGAACCTGCCCCTACCGACGCCGGTCACTACCCCGACCGACGACGGCACCTTGACCGACGTCGGCACCTTCATTAACCGACGCCGGCACCACAGAGACCGACGCCGGCGACTGTGCAGAACAGTGCCACATATCAGGTACGCCTTTTATTTTCTGTCATTTATTTCTGTCATTATCATCTACTTTCGTCCAATATTATGCTCCTTTTTATCAGTGGGTTGATATCCTTCTAGGGAGTCTTCGTACTTCTGGGATCGGGCGTTCGCCTGACAACCCACCATATCTCTTATTAACGTTTTTCCGTGTTTAGCCTTTTCTTCGCAGGTGTCATTCCTCCACAGCAAAAGAGGAGAATCTTTCAACGTCTGATTTCGGTGCGCACGACTATATCAGGTACTTCTAGCCTTAACCATCTTTCAGTTTCTTATTTCTTCTTTGAATGTAGAAAGCAATTTTGCATTAGAAACATTCTGGCATGCCCGGTGGGACCCTAGGTCCTCCTTGGGTTCTTTCTTTCTTTCGTTCATTTAGGTGCATTAGGTTTCTTCCTTTTCGCCTCCTTTTTGTCTCTTCTTAAACAACATCATAAGCAGAACTAAAACGAACACTTCTTTCTTTCTTGCATTTTTAGACTAGCTAAAACTCATATTCTTCGACTCTTTCTCCATTTGTCTTCATACGAACAAACATTTCGACTTGGACATTAAAACACTTTGCATTCATTTCTGTTTGTCTGCATCTTTTAGAACACACATAGTAATTAAACCGCATATTGAATTAATCTAGATCACTTGATGTTACACGACCAAACCACCTGCACAAAACAAACATAAAACTTACCTGAGACAAGGCCCAACTGGGATTTCATCACCCAGCGGATACCTTACCCGTCCCGGTGACCCTACTTGGATTTCATCACCAAGGGGGAAGCCCACTCCATTCTCTGGCGGAGGATAAACTCTAGTGGAGGTATATCTTGGCTAAGCGAAACCAGCTAACCACTGGAATCGTGAAGTGA
Organism: Torreya grandis; assembly: GCA_037957365.1. Lineage (NCBI taxonomy): Eukaryota > Viridiplantae > Streptophyta > Pinopsida > Cupressales > Taxaceae > Torreya > Torreya grandis. The sequence continues at coordinate 537,132 of JARHVA010007822.1, forward strand.
GGGGAGCTTGCTCCTTAGCACCAGGCCGCGTACCAGACCCTAACACAGACTTCTTGAGCACCATAACAAAACCCGAAACCATCCATAGACTGCTTCTTCCAGGATCCGACTCACAAAACCAACCTTCCTCTACATACATTCTAAGGCATAAGCCACTATAATCCTAATAATTTACTTCTAGAGTTTTAGGGTCTGCTTGTGTCTTCATCTTCTTTTTAGTTCTTATCTGCTTGTTTGAGCTTGTGAGGACGTTCTTTCTTGCCTTGAATGGTTCTGACACCTAGTCAAACCAAGGCTCTTCTTAACCACGCTAGCCATTAGTCGCTTTCGCCTACCCCGTCTACAAACAATCATATAATGGAGTTCTACTCGAAGACTGAAAGAATTCCTACTAGACTATCTCTAACCCAGACGCCTATCATCTCAGAAGGGGACCAAGACTTTGCAAGATTCTTGGACCTCAATACCGTAGCCCTCCAAAACTATCTCGCAAGAAAACCAATGCGGGACCTTTCGGACAACGTGGCGACGACATCAACACCGTTCGCCACCCAACCTTTTACGACTCAACCTTTCGCCTCAACCATTAACCCGACCATGGCCTATACGCAAAGTTCGGCCTCCTCATCTATTTTTAGACCAACCTCCACTGGGGTTTCGTTACCCCCTCAACCACCTGCAATTCAACCAAGTTCTACATCATACCAGAACTTGATTGTCTCGACCCCTCACACTCTTGCGCCTATATATGCAGGAGTGCCTACCTCGCCCTTTGTCAATGCCGTCACACAACCTCCTTTGGCGGTATCTAGTCAGCCTATACCTTCGACCTTCATAACGCAACCACCCTTAGCCTCTACTTCTGCCCCTGCGACTAGTCATCCGTACATTGTACAACCGACTATGTCGCATGCCTCTTCTAACCTCTTTCAAGCGCCTTACAACCTAGGAGGCGCTCAACCCGCCAATCTGTCAGCAGACGTCATCAAGATGCTGATGGATAAAATGTCCCGTCTCGAAGCTTCTATCTCTGGTTCAAGCAATACTTTGTCATATGAACAAGTTTGCAGCGAGCCCATCCACCCTTCTGTCCCTATCCGACCATACCCCAACCATTGGGAGCTTCCTAAATTCACTCGCTTTTAGAGTAAGGAAGACCCACAACAACATCTAAAGGCATTCAGACATGCCTGTTATCTTATCGCCCACGACGATGCGTTACTTCTACGCACGTTCCCTATGTCTCTTTCTGGCCCTGCCCTTGACTGGTATAGTTCTCTTGCCAGACATTCTATCTTTTCATTCATCCAACTCGCCCAACTATTCGTTGACCATTTTTCTATCAATATCACTAAACAAGTTTCGATCACAGACCTTTACTCCATCAGGCAATTTGACGACGAATCAATCGTCGATTTTGTCACTCGTTGGAGAAGCTTGATCAACCAGCTCTCCTTCTCCTTGCCTCAACCCGAGCTCATTGAGCTCTTTTCTCGAGCATGTGTCAATCACATTTCGTCCACCTTGCGGGTTCAAACATTCCACACTTTCGACGATGCCTTCACCATGGCCCGAAAGCTTGAACTCCGCGCCATTGAAGAAGATAAGGTCAAATTATGTAACAATACCAATGACCATTCTTCTTCCAGACCTTCTTCTGCCCACTCTCAATCCAAGGAGTCGGCAAACACTGTCATCTTTAGACCATCATCTTCAACAATAATCAACCGCTCATCATCTTCAACATTAGACTACATCAATAAACATTTTCAACGTCAATCCATACAGCGTCAATTCACTCCAATTAGAGAGTCATATGCCTCTGTCTTGGATAAACTCGACAAGGGGAATCTTATTTTAGATAACCCGAACGCACCATCCAACCAAAACCTTGACATCTTCAAGCAAACCCTTTCTAATCACCCGCCTACTCAAGACAACATCCAAACCATAACTAATGACCCTCAAGACCATGATATACACACGGTCGACACTATCTTTTCTCTTATCCCTGATCAACCTCTTCCACAGGTGGAAGACCCTTCTTCCCCTATACCTCCTCCACATGGCGAAGAACTTTCTTCTCCCACTTGTCCTCCATCGACTTCTCCCATATTGGAGGACGCTTTGACCACATCAACACCAGCTGCCTCACCTTCATTCTTTTTATCATCTATAGACGATCATACCTTTTTGACTCCCCAACTACACACAGAAGCCATGACTACTCCAGAGCCCTTTCCACTTAAAGAGCCCACACCTTCAATCCCTTCTCCATTGAGAGAAAAACCGTCCACATCTAAGTCCAAACCCGCGCAGGCGTCCATCATGCCCAAAGAGATTAAACCTCTTGGTGTTCGCCCCACATCTAATCTCGCCTCGCACAAAGGTGGCCCTCAACCCAAACCAGAGAAGGCTACTAAACCACACCGGAGAACTCCTCCCCTATCTTCGTCATTACCTTCAATCTTGGGCCCACATCCGTCTACTTTACTCGGAGTGCTTCCCACTCCCATACTTCACAGAGGTAAGTCACCTCCATTATTCTATCAACCCGTCAGACTTATACCTCCTTCAAACCATCGACCAACGCCTCTTACACCTCCCAAACCAATGTCACTAACCCTCTCTGCAATAAAGCATCCCGATCCGTTAGCAGGTTCTTATGCCTTGCTCTTACGGCAATTGTTGCAGTCCTCTCGTCTCTATCTCCCACCTCTTAGACCATATCACTCTCTCGGACCAAAACCACCATGGTTCGACCACACTCGCATTTGTGCGTATCATCGCACGCCTGGGCACGACACGAAGCATTGTCATGCCCTCAAGGTCGTCGTTCACCAATGTCTGGGGAATGACACATCCCTTCTCGACCACATTATCAACAAACCTTCAACACCACCCCACTCATCAACTCTCGGATCAAGGCCATCTTGGTTCGACAACTCTAAATTCTGTCATTATCATCACACTCCGGGACATGACACAGAGCGTTGTTGTGCTCTTAAAGCTGTCATTCATCACCACCGGAAAAAGGATACCCTTCTCATCAAGGATCCTCTTGACCCCCTCTTCAACAAATTATCAACACCGACCCTTACCTCTCCAACCTCGTCACCTAAATCGGGATCTTCACGTCAGACTAGGGTCCCTTTGCCGCCTTTAACCCCTTTATTCGACATTAACGCAGTCCATCTGACCACTAAACCTCAATCGACCTTAACCAATCCGTCAAACATTCTCCCTAGCCGCTGGGGGAATTCAACCTTCATCCAAACTTTGACCAATTTTTCAACACAGTCTCGACCACATATCAATCACTCTGTCAACTTAACCTCAACCAGACTAGCAACCAAACATTTAACCCGACCTCAACCAAACATTCGACCCAACCAAAAACCAAATACCAACCAATCAAACCTCGACCAACCATTGACCAATCATCACATGACCAAATCTCAACCAAACATTCGACCCAACCTTTTTATCAAAACATTCAACCTTTTTCGACCAATCAACAACCATATCAACCAACTTCACATCCACTCATCAATCAACACGTGACCAATATGGAGCGAAGTAAACGAGGCAAGTTTGCTCCTAATTGGCTCGGACCCTTTATTATCACGCACAAGTATGGATCAGGGACTTACCATCTGTCTTCTCTTGATGGACGCCCAGAACCTGAGCCTCTTAATGCGTTGCATCTGCGACCGTTCTACTGCTAGTCGAGTATTCGTCCACTTGACACTTAACTTGAGCTCGTCCCTTGAGCAATCCCTGTCCTCTTCATCCTACTTCCTTTCAACCCTATTCCTCTTAACAACTCCTATAACCCTTTTATGATGTATGGATACTTTGTCCTACTAAAAGGGAGCCCTTGACCTTCTACAGTCTTGTCCATGACTCACATTTATATCAAAACGAATCAAGATGTCAAAACATATCCATGGTCACTATATCTATATCAAAAAAAAAAAAAAAAACAGACTGCTCCCTCGAAGGACAGCTGTACTATCATTGCTGTAATAAATAGACTGCTCCCTCGAAGGACAGCTATTCAAAAGCCTTTTTATTAAACAAAAATATAGACCACTCCCTCGAAGGATGGCTATGACTACTCTGGCAATAAACAGCAACTTATTTTAGAAGCTTCCCGCATTGATCAGCTTCGCAACCTGACCACCAAGCAAATGACATCTCTATGCAGGTTCCCGCATCGATCAGTCTGCCTCTCAAAAAAAAAAAAAAAAAAAAAAAAAAAAAAAAAAAAAAAAAACGAGTCACGGACTTGGCTTGTAGTTGTCTCAGGGTCTCCTATACAAAGGGGCAAAGTTATCTCTGCTCTTAAAACGGGTTACCCTCTTTCCTCCTCCTATTACCTACTCAAGGGACTTCGAGCTCACTTTAATGTCTAAGTGATTCGATTACCGCTCTAACATAACTATGGTCAACGACGTCACGCATAAATGGGGCTCTTGGTTCTCATAACCCCTATCTATGCCGTCTTTTTGGTCCTTGTCAATGAAAGAGCAATTTGCCTTTCATCTTCTTCTGCCCTTTGGTCACATTCACCTTCATCACTTGTCGATCAACTTAGCTCAACTCTCTTTTCAGACCATCAACATGACCTTGCCCATTCACCCTAGTTTCTATGGACACCAATCCACATGGAAACTATCGACTCGCCCCAATTTGTGTTAAGCATAAACCAATACTTGTTGAAGCATAAATAGACCTCAATTCATTTTTAGCATACATCCATCACGCAAATGGAATATTGCTAGGGATGAAAAACCCCTCAACCAATGTTGCAGAATACACCATTTGGAAAAGGCTGCAACATTTTTTTTTTCCTCACCATCCCTTTGACCCTTCCTCCCTTCTAGGGAGAACTACATCGGCCTGAGGCCCTATCACCAGGGTTATGTAGGCAGCACTCAGTTGACATGGGGTCTTCTAGGGTTAGCTCGGCCGCATCCTTTCATCCTTTCGTCCATTCATCCTTCCATCGACCACCAACCATTGGAGATCATGCCTATCTCCTCCGACCTCGACCACTTCCAAGACGTTGTTGCCTTGGTTGTTTTTGCATGTATGCTACCTCATGACTGGTTAGCAGAATTGTGCGCAGACCTTTTTAGACCCTCACAAGTATAGGATCGCACACCGGTTGATCTGCACTACTTGTGACTTTTTCGCGTTTCTAGGAGCACTTCCTGAGCCCGGGATACCTGGAACGCGACGAACCATTTGGAGCTTCAGCTTAGATTGAGTGACCCGATCAGCAGACGACTAAATGCTAGGGCCCGGTTACTTCAATTTTGGCACTCCTCGACCCTTGACCTGCGACACTTTGGCCTGACCATCTCGTGTAGTGGTATACGCGCAATCACGACTTTTGCAGCGTTCACCCTCACCCCTTTTTTCATCCACTCTTTATCAAATCAGCACCCGATTCCCGGTTCCCTTTCCTCGACTCCTGCTTTGAGGGGGAATACCTCATCCTTACTCGGGGCATTTCACTTCCTATTTTTGTCTTGCAGTTCATTCGAACAACCAACAAGACGAAATCAACCTTATCCCTCACCTGGGGCACTCACTCCTATTTTTGTCTTGCAGTTCGTCCAGAACAACCAACAAGACAAAAAGGGGCAAATGTAGACACTGAAATCATGTCGACTCCCCTGGTCATTCCTCGTCTTCTTTCTTCTTCGCCTATTGAACCCTTGCCGATCACTTGTTTCACCAACCTTGACCCTGGCAGCATGTAAAGAGGAGCACAGAGCAAAAGGTAGACTCTATCCCCATTATGCATCTGCCGACGTCGGTCTTTACCCAACCGATGTCGCCGACGTCGGTCACCTATCGGCCGACGTCGGCAATCCTGCCGACGTCGGTCACCTTCCCCTTGTCCGTTATCAGTTAGCATTCGGTTTCCCGAAACGGTTGACGAACCGTTTCTGGAACTGTCCCCGTCCCCCGCCTTCATCAACCTCCGCCAGCCATTCGAATCGGATCCCCGAACGCTGATCAACCGAACGCTGAGCAACCAACCTGCGAATTCCTCCACGAACCTGCGAACTCCGAGCAATCATCGACACTACGACATCAACTAATCTGCACACCATGGCTTTCATCGGGTCTTCTACCAGGTAAGTCTTTATTCTGTTTATTTCATTTTCTTTCTTAGTTATTGTTTATGTTCTGTTATCCCAGCCTCTGTCCTCAAACCCCCCAGACCCTGTCTCGACTCTGTCTAAACCTCGTCCCTGTCCTTATCAAACCCTACCCTGATCATATCAGACCCTGTCCCAACTTTTCAGACCTATCCCGACTCTGTTCAAACCCCCCAGACTCTCCCTGATCATATCAGACCCTGTCCCGACTCTCTCAGAACCTGTCCTGAACCTTTTCCCAGAACCTGCCCCTACCGACGCCGGTCACTACCCCGACCGACGACGGCACCTTGACCGACGTCGGCACCTTCATTAACCGACGCCGGCACCACAGAGACCGACGCCGGTGACTGTGCAGAACAGTGCCGCATATCAGGTACGCCTTTTATTTTCTGTCATTTATTTCTATCATTATCATCTACTTTCGTCCAATATTATGCTCTTTTTTATCAGTGGGTTGATATCCTTCTAGGGAGTCTTCGTACTTCCGGGATCGGGCATTCGCCTGACAACCCACCATATCTCTTATTAACGTTTTTCCGTGTTTAGCCTTTTCTTCGCAGGTGTCATTCCTCCACAGCAAAAGAGGAGAATCTTTCAACGTCTGATTTCGGTGCGCACGACTATATCAGGTACTTCTAGCCTTAACCATCTTTCAGTTTCTTATTTCTTCTTTGAATGTAGAAAGCAATTTTGCATTAGAAACACTAACAAAGAGAAGATAGAGGAGCAACCTCAACCAGCAATTTCAATTGCTAAGCATGGAACCACTCTGCCTTTCTAGCCAAAGGACCTGGTGATTGCCAAAAAGGTAAGTGCCTTAAATTTCCCTATGCCTTCTACTTCAAATTTGTAGGCCAATCTTCCCCCTCCCAAAAAGCAAAAGGATGAACTCCTATCCTCTCTTCCTAGTCCATTTCAGTCATTTGACATAATTGACCATGTCAAGAAAACCAAAATTCAAATGACTGAATTTGAATTCCTACAAGCCAACCCTGACCAGTTGGACAGGTTGATAGAGTGTGTGAAGAATAAAGCCACCCCTGTAGGACAAGAGATTAGAAAGGTGACTTATGATCCCCCAAGGAACATGCTCATCCTAAAAAATCTTATCATTACTCCTCCTGCTGCCCCTAGGAAAATAGAGCCTTTCTATGTTTCCTTATTGATAAATGGTCACAAGCTGAGCAATTGCATCATTGATTCTAGAGCTTCATACAATGTCATGCCTGCAAAGGTGGTAAAATCCCTTGGTCTCACATTGACCAAGACATTTGATAGATATTTCTCCATAGAGAAGAAGCAAGTACCACTACTGGGGCAAATCAAAGATGCCCAATTTGTGTTTGCAGCATTCCCAGAAAAAAGAATCAAGATAACAGTTCTAGTGGTCGATGTCCCAGCCTCATATGGCATTCTGTTGGGGCAAAATTTTTACAATGATGTGGGTGGCGAGTTGAACATGGACCTATCTAAGGAAAGGATCCTTGCCAAAGGTGTTATGAAGAGACTGCTCCATGAAAAGGAAGCAAAATACATGGTCACTTAGACATTAGCACCTAAAGCTCAGATTATATTTGAGTCTTCAAGAAGGGGTAATTACTTTTTGACCACAGAGGGTGTTCATGTTTCTATAGATGAAAGTCTTGTAGGTGGAAATCTAAAAATTGATTCAAACAAGACATCAGTAGAATTGGTAGGGTGTAGTACATATGAAAAATCATCTTCCACTTCCAATGAAGAGAAATCTAATAGAAGATCAATTTTTTATGATGTTTGGATCCTAGAATCTCATGGTAGCAATTCTTCTACCAATTCTAGAGCTGGGACTGTGTTGATATCTCCTCAAGGAGATATTTTCCCTTCATGTAAGTTGCAGTTCAGCAACACCAACAACACAGTTGAATGTGAATCTTTGTTGCTAAAATTTAATGTTGCTCAAGACCAAGATGTCAAACTCCTTCACACCAAGGAGATAATGAGCTGATGGTTTGTTAGGAGTTTGATGCTGACAATCAAAACATACACTAGACTAAACTAGTAGAACAAGCTATGGTAGTGGACCATATTGTTGCACTCCAAAGTTAGCAAAAAGAACTCTTCACCAAGGACAAATGATTTATGGTCTTTAGATTGAAGACCACGTCTTGGCATAGGGCAAGAAGAGAGAACCAAAAGGAGTGCATAGAAAATGTGATTCCTGGTGGAGAGTTCCATTCACCCATCACTGATTCTAGGGACAAAATGATTTCCTATTGGTTTATCAAGATGAAATTCCATTTTTATTGTCTCATAATGGGCAGCATCTGAATCACTTCAATTTTTAAAGTATCAGATAAGCTCACCTATACATATGTACATTTGTATAGTCTTTAGTTCTATTTTGTGCTTTTCATTCTCATTTTTGGTGCCTTTCTTTTGGGTAGCATGACTCCATAGCCCAATGGCATACTTGAAAGGATAGGAGATTCTAGTTTCTACTCCCCTCAGCTGTTTCAAGTTTTCAACTGAAGGAAGTTCCCCAACTAGAGCCAATTGTTGTCCCCAAAAAATGTCACTCATTTTTGGAACAACATAAGAACTATTTTGGTCCTGCAAGAATGAAATTGTCTCTTCCCTTTTCAAAAATTGTTATGAGCCTTCAAATCCTTCATTTTTCAAGCTTTTTAGAAAACTACAGACTATGCAGGCTTGAAACTATGGACTCCACAGGCTCATTTCTACGGACTCCACAGGCTCATTTCTACAAACTTCACATCTTAGTTTCTATAGACTCTGCAGGAGAAAAATAGGTTCAACACTTAGCCATTTTTTTCTATTGAGAAGTTCAAAAGACCATCTTTTAAGGCCTCGAAGAGCAAGTTACCTCCAAGAAAGATCAAACCTCAAAGAGCAGTGGAAGCTGCCAAGTGTCATCTATTGGGACACAATTTCTAGTAAGTTTCAAAGCAGTGGAATGTGCCACGTGTCTTGTTATAACTCAACGTAGTGTGAAAAGTGTCTACATCCACATTTTAGGTTTCTGATAATTTGTAAAGCTTATTTCAATAAGCTTCTCTCAAACTCTATCAAAAGATTCCAAGTGTCATCTGTCGAGACCCTTTATAATTTGCTTTTAGATACGGTGGAAGTCACCTCGTGTCCTATTATAACTTTGCAAAAGCTGACAAGTGTCAACATCCACATCTTCTTCCTTTTATGTCATAAGGACTATGGTGGGTCCTAGGTGAGTGGATAAACTTGAGCAGAATGTGCCATGTGTCATCATCCACATGAGTCCAAATGAGTCCCAATGTTTCTATATTATTTCTAAAAGCTTAGCGGAGCGTGACAAGTGTCTATATCCACATTTTAAGTTTCTTATAAGCTACAAATATTCTTTAGATAAGCTTCTCTCAGAGTTCCATGGAAGGTGACAAGTGGAAACTGTAGAAGGTTTCAATATGTTTTTCTAGAAACTACGGAACACACCACGTGTCCCTTGCAAAGCTCGGCAGAAGCTGCCAAGTGTCAACCTCTACAGTTTCTTCCTTTTGTTTTGATATTAAGTAAGGACTGTGGTGGGCCATAGGTGAGTTGCTAAAGTTAAGCGAAAGCTGTTAGGTGTCATCTGCCAAGACATATTATAATTTGTTTCTCAAATCAGTGGAACTTGTCATGTGTCCCTTGTAAAATAAATGGAGTGCATTGAGTGTCAACATCTATATGAATCCAAATGAGTCCCAAATGTTTCTATAGTGTCTCTAAAGCTACAGTGGAAGCCACCACATGTTATCTTTCTTAGTTATCTCAAAAGGTACCTAAAGCTTCTATAAGTTAAGTGGATGTTGCCATGTGTCCTCACCTATTTCATAGCAAAATATGCCATGTGTCACTTGTTAAGATTAGTGAAAAGTGGCCAAAGTGAGAAAAGAAAGAATCAGTGATGGATGATTCCAAAGGCAGGTTCAAAGAAGCGATTGAATAGAGAAGCGATGAACATTCACAAGTTCAATATGGTTCAAAAAAAGTAGTGACCAATGACGTCCTTATGGACGTCAAATTTAAGGTGATGGGATATCTATTAAAATTCAAATATGGCACAGACCCTGTGAGCAAATTCAGTGACCAGCCAAAGAGATAACTCGAGAGCTCAGATCGCATAGAATGGGTTGAAATATAGCAAAGAAAGGGGGAATGATGGAGAAAGATCAAAAATATTTGTGCACGGGATATGTTTCTAGAAGGTGAAGTAGTCCACCAAGTGGACATCAGAGAGCACGAACATTCAATGGCATGGCCTATTTTTTTGCATTGAGTAGAGCAAATAACTATGCACACATTAAGAAACACATTAGGTGGCCCCTATTAAAAATTGATGCTTGATTCTATCATAGCCCATGGATAGAATTTAAAATGCATTAAAGGCATTAAATGCATCGTAATCCATTTTTGTGAAACAAAGCACCCAAGTCTTTCTTAGAGTACTATATATTAGACTCTCTCTTATTATTTTAAGGATATCTCTCTCTGTTATCAAAAAAAAACTCTGCCCAAATTGAAAGACATTATTGAGACTTTGAGCTCAGATTGTTGATCATATTTTGTTATTTGAATAAGAAAAAAAGTGACTTTTTAGACTTTGTGCTAGAATAGCTTGGTTGTTGGGGAAATTGTTCTTATATTTGTTTCCTTAATACATTTTTTGTCCATTTAATTAAATAAGTAGAATTAGTGAAAATAATTAGAAATGTGTCCTAAAGCCAACTGTGGAGAAACTTTGTGCCCCCACAATTGCCTTTAGTGTGTTTTCTTTCTATTCTTGTGTAAAGGATCTTGGGATGACTTTGTGCCCGCATTATCCTTCATATTCTATTTCTGTGTAAAGGACCTTGGAATGAGTTTGTGCCCTCATTGTCCTTCATATCTCACTCTTGGATAGTTGAGGTGGAGACTTGGTGTTATATCTCAGTCTGATGGTTACTACGCCTTTGGTTACCAGTTACTTATGATTATCTGAAAGAACTCATGTTGTTTCCTGCAAGATCACTTCTAAAAGAATAGAAGTGCCTTTAGCATTTTCACTAGGATTTTCTCCTCTATTTTTTAACATCATCTCTGAAAAAAGAGAGATGGATGGTTTATCCTACCTCTGAGTATTGTTTTCTACTTATATATATGTGTGTGTGTGTGTGTGTGTGTGTATGTATATATGTATATATATATATATATATATATATATATATATATGTATATATATATATATATATGTATATATATATATGTATATAGTATATATATATATATATATATATGTATGTATATATATATATATGTATGTATGTATACATATACATATATATATATATATATATATATATATATATATATATATATGTATATGTATATATGTATATATATATATATGTATGTATATATATATATATATGTATATATATGTGTGTGTGTGTGTGTGTGTGTGTGTATATAACTCTTGCATATTTATAGGGAACCTCCCCTTGATGAGAGGAGAGATTTGTCCCCTTTTGATGTAGTAAACCTGCACATTTGGCCAACCAATCTCCCTATGCTATGGTTGAAGAGACCTATTTTGCTCATCAATTAGCTGGTGACAAAATAATCACCCAACAAATATGGTGTCTTGACCTTGGCTCAAATAAGGAATGGCTTTATCATGATTGGGAATGGAATCTTGGCACTCTTCTTGTTTACTCAGGGATATAGATGCATCTAGTTCATCCTCAATTTATATGTTACCATAATCGATGAGGTCTTGAACATAATCTTGGAAATTTTGACATCTATTAATGTTATGCCCTTAAGTTTGGTGATATGCATAATACTAATTAGCTTTATACCCAAGTGGCTTAGGTTTGGTGGGATCAAAATGTCATATGGGTTGATAGACCATCATGTTAGTGGTGACTAGTTGTTAGAAAAGGGCTTCCAAAGACATAGGAAGTGAAGTATAGGGGTTATCTTCACTTAGAGACTTAGTGTAGATGTTACTTTTATTCACCCTTGTGTATAAATTTGGTGAATCGTCACATTATTATGTTATTTCTAACATAACTTCCCCCTATTCATAATTATTTAAAATAACTACATTCACCCCACTAATTTACCTTTACTAAATAAGTTAATTAGAATTAATTATTATAGTTAAATAGTAATTAACCCCTTTTTTACCATTTATGACCATAAAATCCTAAAATCAAATAAAAATAAAACCTATCTAACCTCCCAACAACCCTTCCAACAACTTTACCACATTAAAAACCCATGAAAACCCTCATCAAAAACCCATGAAAACAACTTAGTTTTATAGTCACTAAGTTTGGCATGTAGTTCAAAATAGCTTAAGCCAATTTTTACCCAAATTAGCATAATCAACATCGATCTTCCATGATCAACACTAATTCTCCTAGATCGGCATCGATCAATATATACACAGTAAACCTCCATGGCTAGATGGATGGTAACTATGCTTTTGGACTTTGAAAATATGTTGAAATCTCATTACAACCTATGTACGGATGTTGTGAATAACTTGATATCTTTTGGACCCTATATTTGAAATATTATCAAAGGATTTTTTAAGGTTATTTAACTCATCTTTCCAAGTTTGTTTTCAACCATAAAGGTTAGTATTGCACTTTAATTTATTCACATTTCAAATCTATAGTCTTATGTGTCTGTCTGTCACTATTTTACATTCAATTTTTATTATTTTATCGATAATATAAGTCATTATTATAGTCTATTTCTAAAGTTTAGCATTTTACATAGAATCAACATTGATCCATTTGAATTGATTTCACTCCTGCAGGATCATCATTAAACCGTGCTAAACTTTTAAAACATTCTTGCAATCTATTTATATAACATTATCAATCTTAAAAACATGTCAACACCTGCATTTTATTTTGTAAAAACCAATCTTTTACATGTATATGACTCTACCTAGATTAGCACATGATATTTCTAGCATATATGATTTTCCCATTGTTCAATAACCATTTTTCATTGATCAAAGTGACATTGCATTCAAATTAGATCTTTGTATTGTGGTTTTCACACCTAATCAAGAAATCATTAATGATTAATTAGCTATAATTCATGAATATGTTGATATTTCTATGAAATTTTAGGACTTTTAATGTTATAATATTAATCTAATTATAGCTTAGATATCTTTAGCATTATATATTTATATCTTATCCATATATATCTTTGTAATTGTTAAGCATGAAATATATTGAGAGGGGGGGTGAATCAGTATATTATATATCTTATTTCTTAATCAAATTCCTTTTATTTAACCACTTAACCACACATTCAAGATATGCAATAAAATTTAAACAATAATATGCACCACATGAGAGAGATAGAGAGAGAAAGCAAATTTTTATGTGGAAACCCAAAGTGGGAAAAACCATGGAGAACAATCTCAAGTATATGAATGAGCACCAACTCAAATTACAAAGTTTGCAAGCAACAACTTGTAGGAGTACCAACCCCTTTACCAAGCACCAACATAGAAACTATTTGTGAGAACTAACCCATAGGAGCACTAACCCCTTGCAAATATTTGTGAGCACCAACCCCTCTTGTGTATAAAACACAACTATCTCTCAATGTTTCTTGCTCAACAAATGATATAAATCTACAATATCTCCTAGTTTTCTCTCTTCAAAAACAAATACAAACCATGCACTCTGTTGCATATTACAAATGGCTTCTCAAGCCTTTATTTATAGCTTTCTAAATAACCTTTGACATTCACCCTTTGTGACCCTTTAATCCTCATGGAAAATGGCTAAAAAATTACATGACCCTTCATATCCTTGCATTTGAAAAGTCATATGGTGACCCTTCATAAGTAAAAGCATCATTTCCTCTTTTGTCTTTATCTTGGTGACTTTTGGTATTCCTCAAAGTGTCCTTTCATGGAAAAATGTGCCATACCCTCTTTTGTCTTCACATGGTGACTCTTGGAATTCCTCAAGATGACTCTTCATGATAAAATGCATCCCATTCCTCTTTCATCTTTTACCTCATGACTCTTTGACTTCTCCATGGACCCTCTTTTATCTTCACATGGTGACTCTTGGAATTCCTCAAGATGACTCTTCATGATAAAATGCATTCCATTCCTCTTTCATCTTTTACCTCATGACTCTTTGACTTATCCATGGACCCTCTTTTGACTTATATGCAACCAAAAATATATTCATTAATATTAAATAAATATTAACACACATTAGCCAAGATCTGAATATTAAAAACACTATTAAATTCAATGGGGCCTTTATCACCAATAATGCTAGACCTTTGACATCAATGACAATATTTCAAACAATCTCCCCCTTTGTCATTGATGACAACCTCAAACTAAAACTACCACATCCTAAAACCTACACATACTACCATCTAAAAAACATATAGTAGCTCCCCCTTACTATACCAACTTGTACCTATTCTTGCACCTATTTCTATACCAACACCTATACCTATACCTATTTTTATTCTTCTCCCCCTTTGACATCAATGGTAATGGGCCTACTTGGAGATAACACTTAGCTCCTCCTCAATTGATGTTGAACCTCAATGGTAGGAAGTAAAATAAATTAGTCCCAACTTCTCCCACAAATACTCAAATGTGTGTTTTGGTAGTGCCTTTGTGAAAATATCTATAATCTAATTTGTAGTAATAATATATTCCATCTTAACCTATTGATTTGTAACCTACTCTCTCAAGAAGTGATATCTAATGGGAATATGTTTTGTTCTTGAATGCATCACTGGATTCTTTGAAATATTAATAGCACTTGTGTTATCACAAAAAATAGAAATAGGTTCATCATACTTTATCTTGATATCTTCCAAAGTTTGCTTCATCTAAAGAACTTGAGTACAACAAAATACCACTATAATATATTTTGACTCAGCTGTAGAAAGTGATACTAGATTTTGCTTCTTATTTAGCCATGATACTAAGCTATCACCAAGGAAGAAAGATCCTCCACTTGTACTCTCTCTATCATCCAAGTACCCTACCCAATCTAAATATATATAAGTAACCAAAGTGAAATATCTACCTGTGGAATACCACAATCCATAATCCAATGTCCCCTTGATATATCTGAATATTATTTTCACCAACTAAACATGACTATCTTTTGGAGATGATTGATATCTTACAACCATACCTACTGCATGCATGATGTTTGGCCTTGATGTTGTCAAACACAGAAGTAATCCATTCCAATTCTTAACTCAACCCTAACTCACCTTGGGTGAGAGTTAAATCCTTAGGCTATAAATACAATGATATGCCTCCTCATTTTAAAAAAACATGGATAATATAGAGTTATTATGCAGTATTTGTTCTATGAAACTCATATCAATAGTGTTAAAATTCCAAAATCTTAATCCAAGAAAGCACAAGCCACCACACAAGCCATGGTGACAAGGAGAAAAGAAGCCAACAAGCTTCATTTTCTAAAAGCATCTTGATTCATAAGTTGAGAAATCCACTCAGAAAAGAATTTGGAGATCCCAAAGAAAGTAAAATATTTTGTGTCTTTTATGTTTTAGTTACACCATAAAGAAGATAGGATATTTCTCTCAAATCTAGACATAAATAATAGTTTTTCAAATTTGGTAAAAAAATAACCTAAATTACACAATCCAAAAGAGAAAGATCAATGTATATGTCCAAATTACATAAGGCATAAACATAAATAAATATATATTTGAATTTAAACTTGGCAAGGTTAATTAAAAATTCAAATTATGAAACTAGGCTTCTTTTAAAAAATAACAAACTACATAAAATTGAATGGAATAATAGAACTATACAAAGATCTAAAAGGCACATGTGGATTGGTTTTGAATTAGAATCTTGGACATAAGGAAAATAAGTCTATGAAATGATTCAAGTAGTGTAACATTTTTATCATACTCTAGAGATGTCATCAATGGCTATTTCAAGACTCAAATGCATTAAACATTAAATGAATTAGGTAGTATAACGTTACCCTTTCCAATCAAGTGACACACACACACAAATATTGGTCACAAGACTAAGGCAAAAGTGTGTGATCAAAATGGATAGCATAACACCTCCTCAAACAAAGGAGTAATGTACAAATAAAACTTGTTTTGATGTGGCATAACAAACAAAATACATAGATTAGACTCAAAACCATGCAATGAAGGATAAAATGACATAAACACCTAAGTGTAATGTCTTAGATATTAAAACTAACAAGGTTACATAATATTATTAATTTTTTTCAATATACTCACTCTTGGGAGGATTTTAAGTGTTAATCAAAAAATAAAAGTGAATGAATAATTAGGGTTTTTAAGGCCCCCTCCTTTCCCAAGAATTTGTACTATGACATGGAACTTCAGGATATTCACCCTGCATCATTAGTATGTCTATGGAAAGTAGGATTGTTTTAAATTGTCATTTTTTACACATTTCAAGATGCTTCCAATTATAGATAACACAAGACATAATCACATCCTTTGGATCCACATCAACTATCTTGTTTTGAAAATGTCTTATCCTTTTCAAAAACATTACATCCATTGCTTAATCAATGTAGTGTAATGTCCAAGTTGCCCCTATGGTTCAAAGGAGTATCTTACTAAAAGATTTTGTTTAACCACTCAAGAAAAAATAATAATAATTTGACCTTAATTTGTATACCCCACCATGGAGTATGGTTGAAATGATTTTGGGGGATGAATTCCTAGGTCAACATTTCCCTACAGAACTTGTGAGGAGGTGATGAACTCCTACTCATAAGCCAAAATACATGAAAATAAATGACAAGTAAAAAGACTTTAAGGTCACATTTAGATCAGCCAAACAATATGGATTTGAGGAGAGTCTTAATGATGTTCTTTTCACACCTTTGGACAAGGAACAAATGCAAATAATGATCATTAATTATCACTTGAGTTTCCTAAATAGGATGGGAGGGAGATCATACACATCAATCATTTTGAAAAAATATAAAACTTCAAACAAACAAAGCATAAAATAAATAGTCTCAAGATCATGTAACTAAGTGACTAAAGTTCATTTTAATTCACCAAAACAATATGTGCTATGAATATTTTGGCCCCTTGGCATTAGTTGAAAATTTTTAAAAACTTTGAAAACATCTAAGGAATAAAAATTAAATAAGTTCATTTTAAGATCCAAAGATGAAGTAAGAAAGATTTAAACATGTTATAAATTGATATTTTCTAGCTTACATCCTATAATTTTTAGGGGTTTTTTTCCTAATTTAAATCCCAAATGTGAATGAGAAAATAAGATGTTGAAATTATCTCTTGGTTTTATTTGTTTATGTCTTAGATATCGACATTGATCCATGCAGGGATAAATGTCAGTCTGTAGAAATCAATGCTAGTTAAATAAGGATTAACATCAGTTGACACACACTAACGTCAATTTTATGAAAAAAACATATGATTTGTTTTCACATAAATATGGTTAGTAATATGAGCATAAAATCAAACTTTATTGCAAGATCACATATGTAAATGGTTAGATAAAATGATATTATGGCCTTTAGACACAAAACAAAACAACTCAAGAAAATATTATTAAACATGTTTATGTCATGTTTTGTTCTATGCACAAGGGTCAACATCAATCCTAGATGGATCAACATTGATTTTAATATGATTGACATTATTTGTATTTGGATCAGTGTCAATCTTTGTGTAAACTATGTGTCACTAAAAAATAGAATACATGAAAAACAAATGTAAAACATGAATTTTAAATATTATTAAGCATTCAATAGAAAAACTATTAGCAGCATTTTCATCACCTTGCTTTTATTGGATGTTCTAATTTTAACCATACATGACATTTTTGATCATAAGAATCGAAGAAGAGTGGTTAGTATAGTGTTAGTTCAAGTAATAAAAACTCAAATAAATACACACTAACACTTACACTCCTAGCCTAAAAATTGGGGAAATCTTAGTAAAAAAAACTAATTGAAAGTACAACTATAACATAAAATACAAAATCTTTTATATTTTTTGTGAGGTCCAAATTTGTTAAGTAGCTTTCTCGGTATGTGAATCAAGAAGTTTTTGGCAAATGAAGCTTGTTGGCTTCTTCTCTCCTTGGTACCATGGCTTGTGTTATGGTTTGTGATTTATTTAATTAATATTTTGGCATTATAACACTATTGATATGAGTTTTAAGGAACAAATCTTGCATAATAACTCTACAATATACAAGATTTTTCAAAATGAGGAGGCATGGAATTATATCTATAGCCTTTAGATTTAACTCTCACACAAAGTGAGTTAGGGTTTAGTTAAGACTTGGAATGGGTTCAAACCTAACCTAGGTGAGTCAAATATAACTCCAATAGAGTTAATAGTTAATCATTAATTATGATTTTTGATTACTAGGCATGGCTCTCTGAAATAAATATTTTAGGATATTTTCAAAGAGCTTGACAAATCATAAAGGCAATGATGAAAGGCTTGGTTATTTTGAATTTTATTTTTTAGTTATTCATTAATTACACATGGATAATTCAACTAGGAATTTAATTTGGTTTATCTTGTTAATTAATTTTGATTATCCATTTAGGTTTTTTAAGATTTGATTTAAGTATGCAAGTGCCCCACTTAATAGGTCCATAGGCAAAATTAATTATTGTAATGCCACATGATGATAAGGGATGAATCCATGAGAGTTTATTGTTTCATAAGATAGGATACCCAAATTAGGGATGTCTCAACATGATTCTAAGCTTTGATGAATGATTCATAAGAAAATTTGGGATGTTTAGTGAATCCTAGGCTTAATTGGCAATGGTTGGTAGGAATTGGTCTGGAGTCGGGTCAGAACCTAGTTGTGGCCATTTTTAGAGGTCTACAATAGGCACAAATTGTCATTATGGAAAAGTAATTGTACTTAATCAAAAATATAAGTGTTGAAATTAGGACAAAAGCATCAATGTTGATGTCTACATTCATATGGTAGTGCCCAGGATAACAAAGAGTTATTTCTTAGAATTTGATGAGTTCGTGTAGAAAACTAGACTCTCTTATCTTGTAACTACACTTTTCAAATTTTCATAAACATCATTCAATAATCTAAGTATTATTTCTTCTTCATATTGTAACTTTTAGAATACTATTTTGGCATTACAATTTTTATATTTAGAATTATTCAATAATTCATCACTATATCAAAATATTGTGAATAGTTATTATTTAATTGGCCTAATTTTATAACAATTTATTTCATATTTGATTATTCTATCCCCTCCCTACAATTTCCAAAAATGGTTAAACAATAACACATATGTCAATGAGTTTAGTCAATACCTTGATACCCATCCAAAGGACATTGAGTCATTACTATTTATAGCATGGAAAGAATAACACAACATGAAAACACAACTCAATATCAAGAACTATATGATTATATTTAATAACCCCATATAAACCACACAATAGGTGTGTCCACTACTATTTTTGATAATGATATCCCATCCATATCTCCAGCCTTAGGGGTAACCCATGGTCTACAACATATTTATATGTCTATTCCTAATGAAGTAAGCCTTTAAAATCCTTTTATAGATACACATATTACATCATATACCTTATCTACTACATAATCCATCAAGTAATAAGTTATATTTTTTAAAGCTAAAGTGTCATCATTTGAGAAAGTAATCCCAAAAAATAGACAATCATTAGATTCTAATGTTTTAAATCATAATGATTTAATGCTTGATATTGCATCATACCTTTACCTAGTAGATTTTTATCTCCTAATATTAATTTATATAAGAGTAAAGGATATCATGAACAACATATAAGATCCTTTAATT
Source organism: Torreya grandis (assembly GCA_037957365.1). Taxonomy (NCBI): domain Eukaryota; kingdom Viridiplantae; phylum Streptophyta; class Pinopsida; order Cupressales; family Taxaceae; genus Torreya; species Torreya grandis. The sequence continues at coordinate 557,209 of JARHVA010007822.1, forward strand.
CAACATGTTTAGATTATGCATTCAATGAAAAATTGCTAAGTAAACCCTTTCCAAGGAGATTAAAAGACTATAATTTAGGTTCATTTTATGATTTATCAAATAAATATATGAAATCATTCAATCCTTTATTGGATTTATTTTCTCAAACATTTTTCCATCAACATTGATGACAAACTTTCATATGCACAAATCAATAAGCTCAAAAAAGGAACTAATGAACCTATTAGTGAGTATGTGATTCATTACAAGACTATGTTGGATTGAATAACTAATATATTGGTAGATAATGAATTATAAGATAGATTAAAATATTTTTTATTACACCCTTTCATGATTTAATTCTCTTTAAGAAGTTTAAGTTATTTAAAGATCTTGGTCATACTATAAGAGACATAAAAATGAAACTTATTGTATTGAACAAGCTTAAGTATGCATATGTACCTACTATGACTAAAAAAAAATTTATAAGTAAACCATCTTAAAAATACAAAGCATAAGATACTATAGTAAAATAAATGATATAAGTCAATAATATTTCACAACTAGCTAAAAAAATTATTTTATCAAATCAATCATGAAGGCAATTTCTAGATTACAATAACTACCTTAAAAATTATTATAAAATTTGATTGAATGTCATATAATCACTTTTTGTCATCCATAGAAAGACCTAGAATGGACCAAAAATCACTCAATAAATAAGTCAAGTGAGTAAATCTTCCCTATTTTCTCCTATTTCCATATCATTCATAGGGAGATCATACCTACAAATCTAAAGAATAGAAGGAGTAACCCAAGAGCTATAGTTTTCAAGTTACAATCTAGGTCATTGTTGTAATTGCTTATCACACATTTCATGATTCATACACAATCCAATGTGTAGGGGAGAACAACATAATTTTGAGTCCTTATTAATATTATTTTATAGGTAGTTAGTTCTCATTGCTAAATGGGTTTTTATAGTAACTTGACATCATGTGCTCAGTAACACATTTTTTATATAGCCACTATGAAGAGTAAGAATTAGGGTTTTATCATTTGAAAAGTAGTGACAGACCATGACCTAGATAAAAATGCACCATAGCAAAGGAGACACAAAACCTAGAATAATCCATGTGGTCACATATATTGTTTGTAGGTAATTTGTATTAGACACCTATATTTGAGTCAGATAGTAGCATCAATATAATTATCCTTGGTTGATATAAGCATCTATAGCCACAAAGGTGCAATTTATAAAATCAGGCAAATAATCCAATATACTTTTTGTTTATTCTAGATCTAGACATATATTATCATTATAACCATCTAAGTATCTTTTGTTAATTATCATTACATAATCTAGCATAGTTTTACTTTTTATCTTTAGCATATTAGGATAATAAATCTAGTATATGTTATATCTAAGTTTAATAAATTTTTTGGCATGCTTTAAATATATTCAAAAATCCTTGTACCCTAGGCTATCTCTACCCATTTAATACTAAATTTCATACATCTAAATTTTAGGATTAAACATCGATTGAATCCAACCTTTGTTCTTATTTGAACCAAACCCTAAATTTCATCTATGGTTTCTCCTACAAAAAAAATAAAATTATATTACTATATTTCACATATCTAATTTATTACATGTGCATAGCTTAAGTAATTATTTCTTTTATTTTTAACCTAGGATTTATTATTCTCCTCTTTATGGTTTCTTCCAAATTTTTAGCCTCTCTCACCATGTTTACTTCCACTACCAGCCCTTGAAATCCCCATTTTTTTATTTCTAGTTTAATATTCTTGATGACCAATGTATTACATATGAAGATCTTATGACATATCAAAAACAGGTTAACATCTCTTTTTTTTCCTTATAAATATGACAATGCAAGAACTAATGATTAAAATGAAAGTCTAGATGAACATGGTAATGGTGATAGTATTATTTCATATGGTTATGAGTGTGATTTTATCCCTCTTGGGTATGTGAAATGTAGTGATCCTATTTCCAATAATGAAAATGTTGAATAAATTAAGTGTGTGCCTCTTTATAAAATGGATGCTAATCTTGAAAACATTATCCCTTTAAATGAAAATAGTGAAATTAATTATCTTTCTCTAAATCTCAATGATACAAATGGAGTACTACTTCTCTTCCTATTCTTTTAGATTGGAAATATGAAAATGATAATACTAAACAAAGTAGTATAGACACATGTTCTTATACTTTTATTCTAATTCAAAAGAAAAAATAAAACATATTTTCTAAAGGTTTCTTAATGTCAAAAAATCATATGAAAAAATTTAATGATGCAAATTATAGATATGAAAATGCTCCTTTATCATATAACAATGGTTTACCTAAAGTAGAAATTGATATTGCATCTTCTACCCCTTTTCCTTTTGAGTTACAAAATGAAAATTAAGCTTGCATCTTTCCTTCCTATGATAATATTTCATGTAAAATGGAGAACATACCTCTTTCTCAGTCATTTACATTTTTCAATGAAAAATAATGTTCCAATTATAGATGAAAATAATAAAAGTAAATTTTATATCCTTCTTCAATGTAATAACAATCTAGGTACTCAGTATCTTTCAAATAATTATTTCATTAACCTTAATGATATCCAAAAGTAAATAATCATCTCTCTTAATTCATCATGAAATTTGAATATCCTTTTACATAATGTTTAAAAACCACATGATGATCCTATCTTAAAATACAATGAGGGTGGTAAGAATCCTATTATTCCTATGTTCCATATGGATGGAAAATTAGAAACTCTAAGAAATTATTCAACTTATTTACCAACATCTCCTAGTGATATTCTATCTTTAATGATTACCATGGGATATCTTCAAAAAAAATGAATTTTATTAAGTTTCAAATTTCCTCGCATAAGGATACTTTTAATGATAATATCTTATCGGACCAACCCCTTACTATAGATATTTTTTACTATCCATATCCTTGAAAATTTATCATGCATATGTTATCTTCCTTTCATGGCAAACGAGATATTGTAAATCATTTAAAATAATATATAAATTATTTCAAACATTGGGCTAAGGATGGATGCTTTCTATTAAATGCTTTCCATCAAAACTTAGTTCAAGAGTCTCTTGATTGGTTTTATAGCCTTATAAATGGTTCATTATCAACATTAAAAAAACTTTAAGATATGTAATTAGCTAGTCTTAAACTATATACCTTACCTAAGTTACCATTGGAAAAAAATTTAAGTGTTAAAAAAAATCAAAGTGAGACTATTCAAGACTATGCTCTCAAATTTAATGATATATTATATTCCTTAAACTATACCCTATCAAATTTAGAAGTGCAATTTATATTAAGTGTGGGTCCTATTTCTCCATATAAATCAAGAGAATTGCATAATCCCTTTTCTTCATTCAACACCTTATATTTGGGTGTGCATAAATATGCATGTGATTTATAAAATACAAAAATTGCCTTACTTATTTATCCACATAAAGGCAAATATGGTACAAACAATGCTTCAAAATTAAATACACAAACCAATAAAGATCATAGCCCACTTAAACAACCCTAATCATAACTAACAATGCATACCAAATAATAAATAGTAAAATTATAGAATAAAGAAAAGGAGCATACTTATAGAATACATCTACAATTAATCCATATACCTCTACAAATAGTTAACCACTTTAGTTTGATTGGTACTAGTATAGACCACATGATATATTATATAGACCTTTGGATAAATGGATGATAAAATTTCCTAAAATTCTCATTAATCACAACATAGATTTGAAAAATCAAAAGGAAAACACTTTTACATTTACCATGATATAAACGGGTGTATACACATAATATTTTCAAACTTTATCAATTACTGATGGTTTGTATCTTTAAATAACCATCGAGTCTCAATCTCACTGAGTGCATGCCTTAAGGGGTACACCTAGAAAGGGGTGGGGAGACCATTGGTGCTTTGCAGGATTATTATCCCTTTTCCACTTTTTATATACACACTTGTCTCCTAAACACCATTCCCTTAAGCTTGGCCTCCTCTTTTTCACACTCCTCTAATATTTTACCACCTTCATTAGCCCTTTTCCTAACTTAAATCCCTTTTTTTATAGTATACATGACTATTTCAGTTGTGTTGGCCTTACACTCTTATTGACAAAAGTTATTTAGGGTCGAAGTTGGCCCCTGGTTGACCTAGTCTGTGACTTAGTGAGTTTTTTTTTCAATAATGATACTAGATCAACTAGGTTGACCTTGTCAGCTAAAACTTTTGGAAGGGTTTAGGGTTAGATCCACCTATATAAACACATCCATTTCAACATTATTAAAAGGTAGATAAGAGTTATTATTCATTTATGCTTATTTAAAATCTACTCTTCCAATATTATACTTGAGGAGTCTTAGCTTAGGGTTTCTACTTAGAAAAGAATCTAGTCTTATGGAGAAGTCTTTGATGCTTTAACATTTCTTAGTGATCCTTACAAACCACAAGCCACTCTTTTAAAGAACCTTTAGTCGAGGGAGAGATCAAGTCTCAAGGGGTTCATATTCTAGTAAGTATCTCTAACTTTTATCCTTTATTTAGTAGATAAAACTAGCATAAGTAAAGGCTTTTAAATAATATTCTCGCTCTCTATGAATTAAGGTTTTACCTATACATATCTTAATTAAGATTATATTATGCATGTTTAATTTATGTTTACTAACCCCCACTTTGTGCCAAAAACTTTTGTGAGCACTATATTAGACTTTTGATTTACTTATTAATATATTGAATATGAAAACATATGACCTAGTTAGGGTTATTGCATAATTTTGCTTGACTGGAGGCTTTGGAACCCTCCCTAGTAATATTATTATGGTAAGAGAACCCTTGATTAGGTCTAGTAGATTCATATTGGTCATGACCCCATTTATATAATGTATCTCCAATCAAAAGTATAATTAGGATATATCTTCTCTAATCTATGATTTATTTATATAAATATGTTGCATTTCCCATTTCATATATTTTGGTGAACCCAACATGAATATAACCCTTTTAGGTTTTTTTCACTCTTTTCATTTCTATCATTTTTATTATTTTTCAATATTTGTGATACTAGGTTGACCATGCCAATATATATCTAACTTATGTGTGTATGTTTAACACATAGTCACATCAAAATGACTCTATTCTTTCTATGTAAGTCTTCATTAGATGTAGGTTACTAGATTGAGAAAGTTAACACAATACTTTAATTTAGTTTCATGTTAAAAACTATGTCAAATAGGCTAACTTAGTCTCTTATTTAGCTCTAGAATAACAAATTACATTATGAAAGTTGACTTAGTATTCTAGTTATCATTCAAATAATAAACTAGGTTGATTAGGTCAACTCAATCATCTTAACAAGATTTACCAAATAGACTTTTCATAGAACTAGGTCAACCCAATCGACTAAGTTGGTAGAACTTAAAATTAGCATTTAAGGCACTTTAAAAACAAATTCAACCCTTAGCATATTTTAACCCTCCAAGATTCCTTTCTCTCTCTTTCAATTTAGATATTCATTAAAGTTATGTTCTACACAAGTTTTCAGTCTTCAAAACTACAATCATACAACAATCTTTAAGGAACATGTGGTCCATCAAACTTTGCAGAAGATAAACCTGAGTAGAATTCTTTCTCCTAGTGTACCCTCTACCAAGACTGATCTTTCCCACTCTGATTCTATCAAGGACCCATGGGTTTATCAAGTTATTTATAGAGGTACACTTATAGGTGGAATGCATACAAAAAAATTATGGATACCTAAACCAACATATACATATTTATGGGATATTTGTATAGATACATCATATTTAATGATAGAGAAAAAAACTAGAAGTTTCATTACCACTTTATCATTATAGTTGATCTTTCTTATTCCCAATGGGTTTTCATTGCATATAGTGATTACTTAAGTATTACTAAATTTAATGTTTCATTAAATTGAAATATTTAATACTACCATTTATTTTATCATATCCAAATATTAATTGTATAAAACAAGTGCAAGTAATGTATACACAATGAATAAATAACTAAAAATACATATTCATGTCAAACAAGGATACCAAATACAAACTTAAAAAAATACCATGATACAATTACTAACTCTAATATTCACCAAATGAAAATATCAATATCACCTAAACGTATTTTTATTATTTCTACTTCAAATAAACCATAGAGCATGATAGATTCTATAGTGATAGATATTACATCTATACATATTCCTTGGTGGTACCACCAGTCTATTGCACTAGATTCCTAGTGGGGGGCATACCTATGAGAATCAACTGGATGATATAATAGGATATATCTTTATTTGTACATATTACAAAAATAATAAAAAATTAGAAAATTCAGAAAACTAAAAATATTATCAACATTTACATGTTCTATTTGTTGTTTGGCATATATGTTATTGGTTCCATGTTGGTAGATGGCATATTAGTAATTTATATATACACATGTTTCATTAATATTTTAAGTGTGATATAGGCATCCATAAATACATTATATATGTAATTTTTTATTTTGGGGCCTCCTTCTACTCACATCAGTAGGATGTTGGGGGCATCTAACTTTATAATCAAGATACATCCAAGTTATATCATTATATGGTCACTTTAAATTATCTTGTTTGATCTCCTATATGTACTTACATGTGCCTTTATACATTATTATATATTTTTAAATATACTTTGTATGATATGTACTTAGCACTTTTTTATAACACATGATCCATGGACTAGTATGTTATGTTTATGTTAGTTTATTATGCTTTCATTTATGTACTTCCTTGAGTGTCTTCACTAGTTATTATATCACTTGTTTGAGCATTTTAATATGATACATTGTTTGTGGCCCCATGCCTTCGTTTCCTCTTTTAAATTTTAATATATCATTTTTTTTTATGTAGACATTTGAATATGTCATTCTTACTTTTGTGGACATTTTACTAACTCATGTCCCTTGGATTGTGTGACATTTGGACATGCCCCTCCTTATACCATTTTTTTAAATTTAATTTTAATTAATCTTGTGTTTGTGATTGATTACTTGTTGATCTTGAATTTTTACTATCTATATCTTGCCATGATTTATATCATGCATCTTAGGACTTAGTGTGATCACATTATTTGTGTTTCAATGATATATCTACCTAGACGTATTTCATTTATATGTTAAATTGTACATTCATAGTTTACATGGTTATATTATCCTTTTGAGTTAAGGTAAATACCATTTTATACTTACCACCACCTCAAAAATGGTAATATTAGTGGGGACATGCCATGGAGGCATGACTTCTTCAGAGATTCAAATTATAGTAAGGGCATATTCTAGAAACATGTTATCCATATTTCACTGTTTCAAAATTATTTGGGTCATGTTTAAGAAAAATGTTATTCACACTTATTCAATATGAAACATACCAAAATTATAATGGGGGTATATTTTGGAAACATGTTCTCCATATTGGCACTTATATCAATTTTTTGATTTCTCCACATTGGCACTTACACTAGTTCTCAGATTCAAATTACAATGGGGGTATGTTTTGGAAACATGTTCTCCACACTTACATTGATTTTCAATTTCATATTATATTTGGGGTATGTTTTTTAAACATTTTCTCCAAACTTATGTAGTTTTTAAATTGGCCAAATTACACAGTTATATGATTAAAATACACATTTATGGTAGAAATTATATACATTGGTACCATTGTTATACATAGTTTTAGCATTAGACATATCTAAGTTTCATATTATATGTAATGTGTGCCTAATATTTCAAAATCAAATTAGTTTTAGATTTTAAACACTTTTATGGACTGTCATCACCCATCAAGTTGGACTTTTATGGATTATATTGAGCCAATCTATTACAATAGTTGGCTCACTTTTTGGTATGGTTCAGGTGACTAAATCACTCAATATTACCAAGTTTATAGGTTAGACTTGATTACATCATACATCCTCACTATTTTTATAGTTTTATTTGACTTGGTTCACTCAAACTGACCAGGTTATATGTATGATTGGCTTGCACGATTGAGCTAATCTCAACTACTAGGTGGTAACTCATCTTTTATCCATGGTTGGGGGCATGTGTCCTCCAATATCTCTCTATATATTTAGATACATGAAATTTAAATATTTTATATTTTTTTCCTAATATCAATTTTAGTGATTCATAATGATACATCTTTCGAATCAAATTACTAAAAGGTAAGACTATTGTATCAATACACATGTGTATTCCTAAATTTTAATTTCTTTCAATTTAAATCATTTCATTGCTTTTCAATTTTAGATTATATACATTGATTATATGATCTTGATTTTATGTTAGTCACCATCAAATCACTCAAGTTAGACTCAAGCAAAGGTAAGGTGTATTCTACACACCTATGTTCACATTTATTATCCTTTAAACCACAAATTTCATTACTAGATTAAAGGTGGGTAATTATAGACACTATTTTATGAATTATATAGAAACTAAATCTTGTAACCTTGGAAAATAAATATCATGGATGTAAATTTAACTTCTAGACCTTTTTTTCTACCAAAAGGCTCACATACACTATTTCTCTATGCCTTAATGCTTATGTTTTAGTTCTAACAATGTCATTCTAATGACCCAATCCTTATATCATTCCAAAAATTCTATTAACCTACTTGTCTTCCATCTCTACAAATTATGATCCTAAATCTATTTTATAACTACCTGAACACTTGCATCCCAATTAGATGCATATGTTAATGTAACTGACCTATCCTAAAACAAGTGTCAAGTGACCTAAAGTCATACAATTTAAAATTAAAATGTAGCTTAAAGGTAAACCTATGTTCTATAATGCAATATATTCTCCAAAGGGATTGGTATAAATATAATATTAACCCTAATTCATTTCTCACCTAGAAAGAACCTATGAAACAACTCAAATAGGCTTAAAATCACTCAATCAAGCATTCAAGTGAGTAAATCTTCCATATTATATACTATTTACATATCACTCATAGGGAAAGCATAATTACATGTTTGAATTATTAAAGGAGCATCCCAAGATCTATAATTTCTATGTTACAAGATAGGAAATTATTATACTTATTTATCACACATTACATGATTCATACATAAGCCAACACATAGGGGAGAACTGAATAAGTCTAAGGCCCTCTGTAGAGTATTGGCCATGTAAAAATCACTAATTAATAGAATTATCTTTAGGGTAGGTTGACACCATGTGACCACTAATCCATTTTTCCATGGCCACTATAAACATGAAGAACTAGGGTTTTATCATTTGACAAGGAGTGATATTCCATGATCCTCAACTAAATGCACTAGAATTAAGGTGTCATAGAACCCAAAAGTATCCAAGTGGTCACATACAGTTTTAGTAGGTATTTAATACTATAAAAATATGTTTGATTTAGATAAGATAATCGATGTAACTATCTTAGGTTGATGTAAGTGTTTATGATTATACAGTTGTAGTTTATATAATCGAGCGATTGACTTAGAATCTAGATCTAGTCTACTTTCTACATATTCTAAATCCATATCTATATTATCATAAGAACTAGATAAGTATCTTTTTTAAATATCATTTCAATATATAACATAGATATATTTTCTATTTTTAGCATATTGACATAATAAATTCAATATATGTTCTATCTATGTTTTGCAAACGATTAGCCTACTTTAGAGATAGTCTACCATCCTTGTTCCCTAGGCTATCTCTACCAATTTAACTCTAGATTCATTATATCTAAATTTTAGGGTTAAACATTAGGTTTACCAAATTTTTAACCCTAAAATATAGATATATATAATCTAGGGTTAAAGGGATAGAGATGGCCTAGGTCACAAGGATGATAGACTATCTCTAAATTAGACCAATTATTTTTGAAACTCAAATAGAACATATATTGAATTTATTATGTTGATGTTATCAATATAATTTGTACCCTTAGGAAGGTTATTCAAGCCTTCCTAATTATATGATAACATAAAATCACTTATAGGCTATGGGTGGTTTAATTTGTGAAGTGAATCTCTAAAATTGGTTAGCTCCCTTGATGATTCACATAGAACTAGAACTAACCTACTAAAAATGTAAATAAAAGGGGTAGACGAAGATTAAAACTAGAAAATGAACATGGAGGTGATGCACCAAATGTGGTTTCCTCTAATCTCCAATGTTTTCACTATGAAAATATAATATTACAACCTGATTTCACAACTAAAATACATCTCCTCCCACACAAGTATTTATATATGAAGGTTATGGCTAGTATAATATCCAAGGTGATTAATCAAGAGGCCTAAAAGAAGACACTATTGGCCATTTCAAATATTAAAATCAATAAACCATTTGATACACTCCATATGACCTATGGAAAGATGAATAACTCACATAAAGGAATTAATGGAAAGGATAAAGTCAAGGAAGTAGTACAACTATCACTTACATTCATTAAAAATGAATCTAAAATTCACTATATGCAAGACCTAGAAAGTGTAACATAGTTTGTATTTTTTTTTTTGAGGAAATAAAAAGTATCATATTTGGTAGGGATTTGACATACACATTTATATATTAAATTTAATGCCTTTTAAGGATTCATTTATATAATAAAATAAGGAAGACAGAGAAAAGAGGTGTCAAGAGTCCATGATGATTGTAAATCTAACACAGGATCAATTTCATACAAGAAGTGGGATAGAGGAAAAAAGGATTTTCTAATTCTCTTTTACATGTGTAAACTCAAAATGCAAATATATTCAAAATTTTAGGTAAGATATAAGTAATAAACACTTATTGTGCATCTTGTATTGATCCATCTTATTGTATGAAGAGTTATGAAATATTTATGCTAAGTTGATGCTTTGTATTGACACCTTTTGGATTCTTATTTTCTACCAACTCAATAATGAACAATGATAAGTTATTATGAGGGGTTTCATGATCAAATGAGGCTCTTGAGTTACTCCATACTCATTCCAAAGTCACTTGTAAACCTAGAATGACACCTTTCACCTTGTCTGATCTTGAGGTTACCAAGAAATCTTATTCTAACTTATTATCCTAATTCTTGGACAATTTTTCATACATGTGAATATTTCATAAATTATATTAGGTGTTCACTAAGATTCTCTTAAGGTTCCTTGGTCCTTGAAATAGGTCTACAAACATACTTTCTTAATGCAAGATTGATCACACTCTCCTCATTAAGGATTGATAGTGATTTTCAACCTATATTATCATTGTTAAGATTTATGAAATGACTAATGAAGGACCATAATACCTATTCCTTGGCTCAATTATCATATTTAAATGGTTAGGAAGACTTTTTGACCTCAAAACCATATGAGCAAGCTCAGAAAGGTAATTTATAGGCTAGTTTTCCATACATTCCATCTCACACATGCCAATATCCTACTCCATCATATGCCTAAGAGATCCATAGGGATCATCAAAGTATTTTTAAATCCATCCCTATACTTTTTGGGCATTTATAAGACTAATCTTCTCCATTACATCTCTTGAATGGTTTTAACAAGGTTTTAGGGTCTTAACTTATTACAGGATGTTCATAAAGAATAAAAACTTAATCTCCATAATAATTCCACTATATTAGAGTATAGATACCTTAATAAATATTATAATATCCATGCATATACTCATGTAAGTTCACACGTAATTTAGTTGGGCTTATCAAACAAGACATGCCTATAGGTGAATGTGAGGGAGCTAAACTAGAAGAATAGATCATTAAAGTGATTGATTTGAATTGATAACAAATCCATGAGGTATACACAAAATCACATTAGGTGTTAAATTTTTTTTATAAACTCATTGAAACTTCATACCCTTTTCAACCTATACTAACTCACCTTTAGGGTTTATAGATAGCCTTATAGAAATGACCCTAGCAGTCTTTATTAAGCATTTACCCTCCATTTTAATGGTTCTAAACCTTTTTTTATTCTCTATAAATTACCAATAAACATCATAAGAGTATTCATACTTAAAAATTTTCCAAAACTTTCACATTTTCCTCATGTTTCATGAGTAGGCTTATAAGACTCCCCTTGGGCTTCTTGCCTATTAGGATTTGAGGTTGAGTTCTCTTTAGCTATTTTTGGCATTATATATGATTTAAGTAAGCATATAACCTATAATAATCATCAATATGACCTAAAAAAACCTAATTTTCCCTTTACTCAACATAACACATGTGTTTTTCTCCATTTTGCATGTTACAGGCCTGTAGGTGCATTCTTTAGGCCTCTTGCTTGTTTCACTGTGTTTTTTTCATCTTTGGGACTACTTGATCAATAATAAACTTGTAAATAATTTATTTTAATATTTAAATATCCCCTCCATTCCTCAAATATATTCAATCTAATTTTGATCTTCATCTAAAACCATCATAGTCATGTTCTTGAAATCATAGTATTCTTTAAAGGTGTCTATTTCCTCCATTTGATTACACACAACTACATTATTTTTCATTTTCAATGAAATATATAAATGGGTGTGAGACCAATTTTATTTAAGGTAAAAATTAGGTATGAGAAACCAATTCCATATTCATTTCTCTTAGATAAACCCAAGATTACTATTGCTCTCATAGTCCTTCAACATACCTAGAACAATCTTCAGTTCAAGAAGTTTGGTGTTATATAATCCATATTAAATGAAAGGATATTCATCCTTATTAAATATTTTTCCATTATCCTTGAATTCCATTTGAATTTTCACAACCCATATCTCATGCAAAAACCTTCCCATTTCTAGCTCATTTTCTATGTATAGGCAAACAACTATGAAATGCATTATATGAGGGTAGGCAAGTTTAAAGTTTGAGATCTTAGAGATGTTTGAAACTTATTTATGACATTTTAGGTAATTTATATAATTTTTTTTTACTTTAATCTTACATATGGTCCTTTTATAAGTTATCCTCCTTTATAAACACAAAACTCACACTTAATTGAATGTTTGGTGCTCACACATACTTTATCTCTTCCCTTATGACTTGAAGAGTCTGACCTAAAAGATTATATGGATATTTTAATAGTGATGAGATAATTTAAAAATATCATCAAAAACCACATATGAATTCACATTACAATCTTTGGGTACAAATGTTGACCTAGAGGTCTACAGACCTGTAGGTTAACAAAGCATTTTTTCTTAGCTTTAAAAAAATACCCTAAGGTTATCAACCATGACTATCAGTTAGGGAAAGGTCTAAGGAATTTATTGAGGTATTTTGATATATTTTAACTTAATCTTGAAAATAATGATCTATAGGTGTGTATGAGACTCTTTCCTTCATGTCACAGTAATGTACTATCTTTCTCACACTTGGGACCATTATTGGAAAACACTAAGGACAATGACTCTCAAGGTCTGACACCTAAAATATATTCCTATAGATGAGAGTAAAGGGTATAATAAGGTTTTATGGATATATTAGGAGTCATTATATGGTGAAAACATCCAAAATCAACTAAAATCTTGCTTGCAGCTTCTCAAATAGATTTATACTTATTTAAAGTAGATTTTTTCCCCTTTTGATGCTCACATGTGACAAATAGAAGTTTTTAAATGGTGTAATAGAAATATTAAGGTCCTAAATGATATAATACAAATATCCATATATAATAAAAATCTCACAATTACTTTGAAACTACCCAAAACTGAGCCATTGGGATTTTAAGTTAATATTTTACACCTTAACTCCTTAACATTTGTTTACAAATATAAGGGAATTAGGGTCCCTTAATTTTCCCCAGATATTTGTATCAAACTATATTTCTCTTTTAATAACTAACCTCAAACCATTGGGAATTCTTGGGCTTGCAAGAAGACTTGTGAAAACTAATAGAGAAATGATAGGTTTTTACCTTTTCTAATCCTATCATTTATTACCAAGCATAGATTTTAGTTTGAGGAGACTAAGAAGAGACTTTTATAGGATTTTAATTTGATCCTCAATAGAAAACCTTGAAAATACACCTTTACATGACTATTATCCTTAATAAATTGATTGTTATACCTTATTGACATGTTGAAGTTAATTAACCAAGTAGCCATGAAGTCTCTCTTGACCTATACAATTATATAATGATGTACCAAATCATTTCCCAACTTTATTCCCCTAAAACATCTTCATTATTTCTCATTTATACATTTGGAAATGATGAATGGGCAGTTACAAAAGTGTTCTAAGATTGGAAAAGTAGTATTAAGACATTTTCAATAAGATGTATTTCTAATTACACATATCATGGCATTTTAAAATTGTTAAATGAAATAAAGAACCCTTATTAAATGATATATACCTTCATATTTGATTTTTCCTAAGAAGTCTCATTAAAACATTTGATCATACCATAAGATCAAAGAAAATTAATACCTTAACCTTTCCAAAACTACCTTAACTTCTCCAAACTTCTTGAAAATATAGTGTGATCAACTCACTAGCTTTTCACCTTGGTCTACTTGCTCAGTTGGGGACATATTCCTCCTTGATGGGTCACCATTAATATTCTTTGGCCATGATTCAAGATTGACCTTGACCTCATACTCAACCCTTAACCTTTTCAAATTTACCTTAATATATACTAAACACATTATAAATTTCCACATTGACTTACTTTGATAACAAAACTAGGTGTTTTGACTTCACCTCTAACTAGACCATCCTTAGAGACTCTAAAAGCTACTAACAATAACACAAGGCTTATCACTATGAGATCAACTATGAAAAATACAAGACCCTTATGATTCATGTCAACAAATTTAATATCATGATGACCAAATTTTTTAATGTTACTCACCAATGGTGGTCAATTTTGGATAACATCTTTGGCAACCTCCTACGCTTGCATGCTTGCTATGCATCTAGAATAGTAGCCTTGATAGGCCATTGGGATATGGGGTCATAATTTTTTCTTGAATTGATGGAACACTAAAATTTAGACTTAATATCATCCTTGAAACAAATTAAAAATTGAGAAAATTCATAAAACACCACACACACACACACGCATGCTTGTTATGCATCTAGACTAGTAGCCTTGATAGTCCATTGGGATATGGGGTCATAAGTTTTTATTGAATTGATGGAACACTAAAATTTGGACTTGATATCATCCTTGAAACAAATTGAAAACTGAGAAAACTCATAAAACACCACACACACACACACACACACACACACACATGTGTGTGTGTGTGTGTGTGTGTGTGTGTGTGTGTGTGTGTGTGTGTGTGTGTGTGTGTGTGTGTGTGTGTGTGTGATAAGACACTTGGAGGGAAGAAAACAAATAAAAATGTGAGAAAGTACTTAGGGAGAATAAATACCTAATATTTTATGTACAATATTTCAAAACTGACCTTAGTAACATGGTTTCAATGTATCCCATTAACTCAAATACCCATCTCCTCTCCATTCATCTTTTCAAGATAAAAATCATTATGTTATTTTCATCTAATGATACCATAGGGCCCACTCCAAAATTTTGTCAAACTTGGTATGCCTACCATGTTTGGTCTTATATTCATCCCACTTCAACGCAATGTCCTTTTCTTGATATTCTCCTGAAAAATCCATCCTATTAAAGGTCTTATTCACTTGGTCTTGATGGCACTCCATGGTATGCATGGAATTATTTCTTGTCTCTTCCAATGCCATCATCTCTATCAACATTATTTCCATATGATCATTATATATTATTTCAAGTTGATGTGTTAACTCTAGGGCTAGTAATTCAATAGATATAGGTATCTTGGCCTCTCTCCCATAAATAAGCATGTATGGTGAGTTACCAACAACCTTTTTTAGGGTAATCCTATTAGCTCATAAGGTTTTCTTAAACTTAGTGTGACAAGCTCTTTGATTCTCTTATATTATCCTCTTAATGATTATAATAAAATTATTGTTTGTGGAATCAACTATGCCATTTCCTTGATGATAGTAGTTGGAATAAGTATATAGGTATAGTACATGTTCAAGAACCCATTTAATTGTTTTTACACCACTAAATTCCATTGAATCATTAGAAATTATTTTAGAAGGGACACCAAATCTAGTTACTATGCCTTCATAGAAGTTAAGAACTAAAATTTCATTAGCCTTATTGAGGGATATTTCTTCCACTGATATTATGAAATATTAAGTAGATGTAATCACCCATTTATGTTTATCACTTGAATGGGGGTTTATCATGATAATGAAGTAAATATCCCATTGCATGAATGGTTCTTCTAATTTAATAAAATTGAGAAGGAGGGATGCAACTTTTTTTTTCCATATAAATATGCACACTTTTGACACATACTTACCCATGCGTAAGAGTCCTTAAATAATTTAGTCCAATAATACCTAGCTCTCATTATTTTCATTTCTGTGGTATTGGGTACAAAGTGGCCTCCTATAGGTCCATCATGAAATTACTCTAAAATATTGTCAATCTAATCAGTTTAAACACATCTCAACAACATCCCATTAATATCCTTTCTAAATATAAATACATTCATAAGAACATAAGATATGGACTATAATCTAAAGTACATTTTTTTTTCTTGATCTAAACCTATAAGACACTCACCTATTTTAATAAATCTTTCCATATCTTGTATCTAACTTAGAGGGTATGAAGGTATAGTTATAAAAGGATCATCTTGTAATGCCAAAATAAATTTTTATTCTTAATGAAGGTCTGATTCCAAATGTTCACATAGCCCCTTCCTCTTATCAACTTAGTAGTTTTGATTTCCACATCATACTCCATGACCTTAGTTATCTACCCAGATCATTTCTCATTCATATACTTATTCAATAGGAATTATTTTATGCTTGGATGTGTCACCATAACATGTATTTTTTTGTTATAAACCATATTCATAAAATTATTAAGGCTTTTTATAACTACCAACACTTTCTTCTCAATAAAGGTTTATCTCTCTTTAGAGATACATATTCCTCTATCCCTTGACTAAATAATGTAATAGGTTGTTATAGAAATTCACCATTATGCTACATCAACATAGCTGAGATAGTATCAATGTTATAGAAATCATGCAAGAAGAAATCCCTTGATAAATTAGGACTGATCAATGTAGGTGCTTGGTAAATGGCTTTCTTAATAGGCTCAAAATTATTTTTAATTATTTGATCCAGTTAAATACTTGATGTTTCTTCAACATGGTTTTTATAAACTTTAAAAGGTTTTAAAAATTAGGGATGAACCTTATAACAAAGTTAATATTTCAAAAAAAACTTTGAAAATCTTTTTAATGTTTGGTAAAAGACAAGGC
Organism: Torreya grandis; assembly: GCA_037957365.1. Classification (NCBI taxonomy): domain Eukaryota; kingdom Viridiplantae; phylum Streptophyta; class Pinopsida; order Cupressales; family Taxaceae; genus Torreya; species Torreya grandis. Next base: position 574,603 of record JARHVA010007822.1, read on the forward strand.
CAATATGGCACTCACTCTTTCAAGATCTATGACAAGCCCATCTTTTAAGACCATGTGACCTAAGAGATTACCATCATAAATTTCAAAAATTAACTTTTTGGGGCTTAGAGAGATCCCATATTGCCTACATATTTAAAAAATTAATATAAGATGAGCTAGATGATCACTAGTATGCTTTGAAAAAATATTATGTCATCAAGATAGATTAACACCATTTCATTAATCAAGCCTTGAAAATCCATATCCATGAATATTTGTAATATATCCCCTATATTATACATACCAAATGAAATTATTTTATAGGCATATATACTCCATTTAGTAGTAAAGGTTATTTTGTATTTATCTTCTTCCTTCACCAAGACTTGATTATAACCAGAGTAGCCATATAAAAGAGAGAAGCATTGAAAACCTATAACCACTTGAAGGATTTGCTCCATTAAGGGTAAGGGGTAGTAATATCTCAAATTAACCCTATTAAAATATTTTAAATCTATATACAATATGATCTTCCCCACTCTTCTTCCTCATAGGGATTAAATTAACAACCCACGAGGAGTGCTTAATAGGGAATATGATGCTTGAATCTATCAATTTAGTTAATTATTTTATCATTATAATCTAAATATTTGGATTGAAAATTAGTTTTATTTATATTATAATATTTTAATTTAGATCAATATCTATGATATGTTTGGCTAATCTAGGATCAAACCCCTTAAGGTCACTATATTCCCAAGTAAAGATATATAAAAATTCTTTACACAACTCTACATGCAATTCTTTCAGCTGAAGTACATACCTTTTCAAGATTAATAAGATTGTCCTTGAATATAGTAACCATTTCATGGTATTCATATTTATTATACATACTCACCTTATCCTTATTCATTTGATCATTCTCATTGAATATGTTCTCAAGAGTTACCAACCTTTGGGAAGATGTTATGCCCTTAACCATTAGCATGTCTAGGGATATGTGTAGTTGAATTCTAGCTTGAATAACCCTTTTACATATTATTTTACATTTATTTATGAATTCATATAATTATTAGGTCATCCTGTGGGTGGCACATTGCCTTGTTATACTATATATAGGAGGTAGGGTTAGTTATTTATCATCATATTTAAGTATTCATTCTTATTGAAAACATTTGGGAGGTTACCCCCTCAAAGTGGCTTATATATTATTCATATTTTATGATATATTTCCATATAGTTATGTATATCTACTTATTTTTTGAATTAATATTATTCCAAGTGGTATTAGAGAATTAATCTAGGCATAATCAGGTAAAAAACCCTAGACCTTGAAATTTAGATATATCTTGCAAATAGGTGTGAATTTCTTTGAATTTTTATAATAGAGTTGATAAATAATTAAATTAGGTTTATATTAAAATTTAATCTCATTTGGATCTATTTTTCAAAATTTATCACCAATTTAGATTTTTTCATAAATTTGGTTAATAGCTCACAATGTGTATAATTTTGTAATTTTTGTTATATTTTTGGAAACCTTGGAAAAAATTAGTTTGGGTCTATTCTTTGATATTTTTGATTTGATTCCTAAATATTTAAAAAAATTAGTGGTTAAAGTTGGGTGAATGGGGCAAAATAAGGTTCACCATCAAGCCTTTGTATGGCTAGTCCTAACACCTAGAAATAGGGGAAAGTGAAAGAAACCCCTAAAACTCCTTTAAGAGATGATATGGAGTCTAAATCATTGGATATGATTTCTCAAATCCAATCAAATATACATGGTTTAATATAGAAAGATGTGCAAGTCCAAACTCAAATATCAACAATGCAAGGGGAGCTTAATGGCATGAATAATTAGTTGCATCAAATCATGACACAATTAGCTACCATTTCATCTCATTTACCACTAAAAACCCCTCCATTTTTTATTTCTGGTCCTCTTCTTCTTAATACTAACATTGCTAATGTGGGGGTAAAATTAATGTTACCAAAAGTAGACTCATGTAAGTTTGATGGTAAAGATCCACTCACTTGGATCACTCAAATTGAAAATCTATTTGATTTACACCAAACTCCTAGCTCTCAAAAGGTGGTTGTGTAATCTCTATATCTAGAACCTAAGCCATTCATTTGGTATCATTAGTTTTATGCTTAGAATAAGAATATTGGTACTCCTATTACATGGTTAGTATTCTCTAGTGAACTGATGTCTCATTATTAGGATAATGTTTTTGAAAACTAATTTAACCAATTAGCCAAACTATTAAAAATAGGAATAGTGAAGGATTATATACATCAATTTCAAAATCTATCCTTACGTGTGGAGGATATCACTGAGGCAAATCTGATTGACCTTTTTATCAGTGGACTAAAAGATAATATTCAATTAGATGTTTGTATGTTTAACCCCACAACTATTTCCAAAGCTATATCAAGGGCACTCTTGGTAGAAGAAAAAGAGATGATCAAACATCATCCTTTCACTAATAGTCGAGAAAATACCTTACCAAATCCATCACAACATCAACCTACTATATTAACACCACAATAAATTGAGGAGAAGCATACCAAAGGGTTGTGTTAACATTGTGACAATAAATGGATAAAAGGTTATAGATGTGATGAAAAGAAGATATTTTACATTAAAGGGGCTAACAAGGATGAATAATATGAGGAGGCATCTATTGAGGGTTTTGAAGGACTTGAGGATGAATTTGTAGATTCTCAACCTACTATTTCCTTCCATGCCCTTGTAAGTATTTCTACTCCTCAAACTCTTAAGGTGGTGGGTTTTATTAAGGAATATATGGTCACAGTGTTGATTGACTCAAGTAGTACAAATAAGCTCATCAATAGTAAGTTGGTTTCTCATTTAAATTATTTCATCTACCCAAACCTAGAATTTTAAGTCATGATTGTTGATGGTGGTATAATTAATTGTTCTAGAAAATTCCATAGTATTAAGTTATAAATGGGGGACTATTTTATATATTCTCCTATGTTCACTATTCTTATGGGTGGGAATGACATTGTTTTATAAGTACAATGGCTCATCACATTAGGTACTATTGAGATAAAGTTCCATGAACTATTATGCATTTTTATTCTAAAGGCAATCTAGTGGAACTATGAGGATTAATATTTAAATCTCCATAAATGGTTAGTTCACATCATATGATCGAGATGTTGAAAAAAGGTGATGAAGGATTTGTGGCATGCTTGTATTCCATTTATGTTCAAAAAACTAAAGAGTCTACCCATCCTGAGTTAAAAAAAATATTGGATGAGCATTCAATTATTTTTGGACCCATGCCAAAAGGTATTCCTTCTAGTCATACTCATGATCATGATCATGCCATCAAACTCATTTCTAAAATTAAGCCAACCAACAATAGACACTATATATATCCTCATGCCTAGAAGAGTGAAATTAAGAAAATAGTAAAAGAGTTATTAAAGGTAGGTACCATTCACCATAGCCAAAGATAATATTCTTCTCTAGTATTTGTGGTATGAAATAAGGATGAAACTTGGAAGATGTGCCTAAATTATATAGAGCTCAATAAGTTCACTACCAAAGATAAGATTCCTATTCATGTAAGTGATGATTTGTTAGATGAATTACATGGTGTTGTTTATTTTACCAAATTAGATCTTTGCTTTAGGTATCATCACATCCAGATCCATGAGGAAGACATTCTTAAAATAGCCTTCATACTCATGAAGGCCATTATGAATTTTTGGTCATGCCTTTTGGTCTCGCCAATGCTCCATCCGCTTTCCATAGTTTGATGAATATGGTTTTTAGGCCATTTTTGAGAAAGTTTTTACTTGTGTTTTTTGATGACATCCTTATTTATAGAAAAATTTAGGAAGACCACTTGCATCATGTAAAACAAGTACTCTCAATTCTTGAACAACATTAGTTGTATGCTAAACCATCCAAATGTGATTTTGGAATTTGGGAAGTGGAATATTTGGGTCATATTGTATCACATGAGGGATTAAAATTTGATCCTAAAGAAATCCAAGCCATCATGCAGTGGTAGATTCCCAAGACACTTAAGAAACTAAGGGGATTTCTAGGGCTAATTGGTTATTATCATAGGTTTGTCAAAAAATATGGTAGTATTACAACACCACTCACTTCCTTGTTGAATTAAGACTCCTAGTGGATTGATATAGTTACCAAGGCATTTGAACAACTTAAAATGGTTCTGTACACCACCCCAGTATTGACTAATCTATATTTTCTAAAACTTTTATGGTTGAATGTGATGTATTTGGATATGTTATGGGTGTATTACTTATGCAAGAGGGTAGGCCCATATCCTTTGAAAGTCATTAATTTAAGAGTAAAAATCAGTTCAACCCATCTATGAGAAAGAGGGATGTCTATTCTACATGCATTTAAATAATGGATACCTTATCTACTGGGTCATCACTTTTAGGTAAATACTGATCATGATAGCCTTAAATATTTTTTAGAACATTGATTATCCTCTAAAGAACAACAAAAATTGGTGATGAAAATGTTAGGTTTTGATTTTAAAATAGACTACAAGAAAGGAAAATAAAATGTGATGGCTAATGCACTATCTACATGAAATGAACCAATTAATTCATTGTTATGTGCCATGACCATTTGGTAGGCAAACTAGATAAAGGAAGCAAGGGCATAATGGAAAAATGATAGCATTACCCATGCATTGATTCAAAATATATAGTAGGGTTCTAATGAGATTGAAAATTTTAAAAAATTTAGATGGAAAGGGAATTCATTATGGTACAAAGATAGATTATATATGTGTCATAATTCTATTTTCAAACAAAAAATACTTCAAGAACTTCATGCATCTCCACTTGGTAGTCACTCAAGGTTTTTAAAAACCTATCATAGAGTTAAGAAGGGTTTTTTTTGGAAAGTACTCAAGGGGGATGTACATAAATATGTGGCTGAATGTATGGTGTATCATCAAAATAAAGGTGAAACCATCAAAACCCTAAGTATTTTAAAACCCGTATCCATCCCTAGTCAATGATGGGGAGAGGTATCTATGGATTTCATTGTTGGGTTACCATGATCTGAAGGTAGAAATATTATCATGGTTTTTGTAGATAGACTCATAAAGTATGCTCATTTTTGTTCTTTATCTCAACCATTGGTGGCCAGTACAATAGCTTCTACCTTCCTCAATATAGTTCAAAAATTGCATGGTACTGCCAAAATTATTGTTAGTGATCAAGATCCTATATTCACTAGTAATTTTTGGATAGAATTATTTATATGTTTGGGAACCTAATTGTCTCATATATCATCGTATCATCCTCAATCTGAAGGATAAATTGAGGTAGTCAATAAGTGTCTGGAAGGGTACCTTCATTTTTTTATGTCAAATAAACATGTTAAATGTGTTTAATGGCTACCCTTGGCTGAATGGTGGTATAATATTTTAGTGCATAGTTCATCCAAAATGTTTCCATTTATGGAATTATATGGATACCATCCTCCATACCTCACCCTTGAAGACCCACCTAAAGGTATGTGTAGTAAAGGAACACCTTCAACATCAATAAAAAGTCCTTGTTAGTTTGCATGAAATTTTAGCTTTGGCCTAGAATTGCATGAAGCAACAAATAGATAAACATAGGAGTGAGATGCATTTTGAAATTAGTGATTGGTTTTTTATTCACTTGCATCCATATAATAAGATGTCTTTAAAGTAATAGAAAAATGATAATAATTTATGTCACAAGTATTATGGCATTTATCATATCTTGTAAAAAAATTGGTAGCATGGCCTACAAGCTGGAATTTCCTCCATCTACCCGAATTCATCTTGTATTTCATGTATCTTACCTTAATAAGTTCATTGTATAGAGAATTACCACTCAAACTGAGTTACAAGAATTAGATGAGGAAGTGAGGGATATTCTTGATCTTGAAGTGGTCCTTCAAACATGCACTATGTATCTACAATCTAGACTAATTATTGAGTATCTAATCAAATGGATGAATCTACCTTCTAAAGATGTTACCTTGGATGATGAATCATTCATGCAAAAACATCTAAGATTTCTTCAATGTTGAGGACAACCTTGTTTTGAAGGGGATGGGAATGATATGCCCTTAACCATTGGCATGCCTATGGATATGTGTAGTTGACTTGTGGAATACATAACCCTTTTTCATATTATTTTACATTTATTTATGCATTCATATACTTATTAGGTTAGCCTATGGGCAGCACATGGCCTTTTTAGACTATTTATAGGAGGTAGGGTTAGTTATTCATCATCATATTTGATTATTCATTCTTATTGAAAGAATTTGGAAGGTTTCCCCCTCAAAGTGGCTTATCTATTATTCATATTTTATGTTATTGTCCATATCATTGTGATATAATTATATATTTTTTCTTATTTGGTGAATTAATATCATTCTAAAAGATTATTGGATCTCAATTGCACAATTTGATCTCCATATTGATACTATAATTTTGCCTATTTTTTTTAAAAAAAAATCATCTTCTTTTTTAAGGAAGCATGATATTTTATTTTCACACTCATAAACCTGCCAATTGACATCATTATCTAGTATTGATGGCCTTACTACCACCTCGATATGTGTCTAGTATTTTGAGTTCTTAACATCATTAGGAATGTCAAATTGATCTCCCACTAAATCTAAACTATCAACACAATGATTATATTCTCTTGGAACTGATTGTATGTTGAAGGCTTCAAAATATTTAATAAGGTCCCATACCATATGTTTTTAATACATCAATAATGGATTCTTAGTAGCACTTTTACATTTCACTTAGTGGACTACTAGATCACTATCTCCAAAAACTTGTAATTAATTTTCTTTCTTCTTTCCTACCCATTAAATTCCATGTATAAAAGCCTCATACTTAGCTATATTAGTCTCTTTTGTTTCTTGAGAGATGTAATGCATAATGGTTATAACATTACCTATCTCTTGAGCATCATCAATTGCTCTCCTTTTTAGACCTTATATTAGATACTATGGAAGTATCACCAAATTTACTTGTTCTCTCTAAATAATTGACTACACACCAATATATCTCTTGATAATTTACCATTATAGCATTATATTGAACAAGCTTTCCATTACTCATTTCTAGATGAGAAACTTTATCTTGTGTCATTGAAGGAATTGTTCCATTTTATTCCTTAAAACCTTGATTAAACACCTCATTCTAATTGGTAGGCTGATTATGAGACTTATCCCATTGATAATACCAATCATGCTCTTACACAATGTTTTTTTGGACCTATACTAAAACTTTAGAGTTAGTTGTAGCATTTGGATTATAACTATTATATGGTCTAACATTTGTAACCTATCCTTGTCCTTGAGGATTGGCTTGAAAAGGTGGTCTACTTGGTTTATTGGAATTATAGGATTGATATGGATCTTGATAAGATCTATGAGGTTTAGGTATCTACCTCTCAACAGCCAATAACTTGTTATTTTGGGCTTGACAAAGCTTTTAAATATTGTTTAATCTATCAGCTTCACTAGGATTAGCTTGTTCAATATTAGTAGGTGTGTTAATGAGAGAAAGAGTTGGTGTAAGGAGCTATATATCAAGAAAAAATGGTATGGGATGTCTTGGGGATATCTTTCCATATTTTATTAGGTTATTCTCATCCTTTATGAAAACATCATAGGATTCATATAAGGTATCTCTTCCCATTTATTATATTATAACAACTGTCACTATTCAAGGCCTTGAGATAGTAGTGGAATGCATAGTTTGGAGTGGGTCTCATAGGAGTTGAGATCCTATCCCATGTTTTTTTAAATATAGATTGAAATCTCACATAAAATATTTTGGATCTCTCTTGATATGGGTTAATTATTTAGCTAAAGACAAATGATCACTCTTGTCTTCAAACCTCTTGCTCATCTTTTCTCCTAGTTGGTCCCATGAATCAATAGAATTAGGAGCCAATGTCCTATACAAATCTATATCCTTTCCATTGAATTAAATTTTCAACAACCTAATATCCATATTATCTTGATTTATATTATGAATATTGTAGAAATTTTCCATATCTCTAATGTGCTCAGTGGCAGTAATGGTGTTTTCTCCACTAAATTATGGGACACTTTTAAGAGATGCCATAGGGATATAATCATATATTTAAAGATTTATAGGAGACCCACCATTTAATTCAATAAATGTTAGGTTTATATCCATATTTATAACTTTAGGAGATCTTGGAGTATAATGGAAATGAAGTTTCCTTCTAGGAGTCTTGGTATATGGGGTATTATGAAGGAATCTCTTTCTATTGACTGAAAATGAAGGTAACTCAACAAATCAAAAAGTAATACCTTTTTTCCTTGACCTTGTAGTCACCTTTGTCATGAAATTTTTTTGGATAGTCTACAACCAAGATAAAAAAACTTATTAAAGTCACTAGATGTTGCATGAAAGAAGTTATTCTAGCTGTAAATTTGTTAAGACCAACATCAATCTTGGATAAGATTATTGAAATTGAGTCCCACCAAGCATGCCAAAGATATTATCAATCTAATTTTAACCCTTAATAATGTGTTCAAGAATTACTAATTAGATTATATCATAGAATCACTTCTAGGTTTTGAGTGGCCTAATTAGTGAAGTAAATCTAAAGATTGGGTTAGTTCCCTTGATTTTTCACCCAAAACTACAACTAACCTACTAAAAATTGCAAAGCAAAGGGGTAAAAGAATACTAGAATAATAAAACAAACATGGAGGTGATGTATCAAATGATTTTTCCTCTAATTTCCAATGTTTTTACTATAGAATATAAGATTACACCTTGATTTCACAACTTTAAGGTAGTTCCTCCCACATAAGCATTTCTAAATGAAGGTTATGGATGGTATAACAGAGGGCTAAAAGAAGACACTAATGAGCCTTTAAAAAAATTAACTTATAAAATAGTTTTTCATACTTTATTTGACTTATGGAAAGATGACTAACTCACTTAGAGGCATGAATGAAAAGTATAAATGCAAGGTAGTAGTATAACTATCACTAGCATCGTCAATAATTCATCTCAAGTTCACTAAATTCAAGACCAAGAAAGTGTAACTCAATTTGAATTTTATTTTATAAGAAATAAAAATTATAAAATTTGGTATCACTTCACCATACACATTTATAGGTTACATTCAATTCCTTTGAAGGATTCATTTATAGAAGAAGAGAAGGAATAGAGAAAGAAGAAAGGTGTCAAGAGTACATAATGACTATAAATTTGTCATAGGATCAGTTTCATACAAGAAGTGGAATATAGGAGAAAATGAATTTATGATCATATTATTCATGTGTTAATTTAAAAGGCAAATATATTCAAAAAATTCCTCAAATATATGAGGAAGAAACACTCATTGTGCAATTTGAATTGGTCCATCTTATTATATGAGGATTTATGAACTATTTGTGGAAATTTTATCATTTATCTTGACACTTTATGTATATTTTTTTCTCCCAACATGATAATTCAAGTTGATAGGTTATCATGAGGGTTTTTATGATCAAATAAGGCTCTTGAGCTACTCCATACTCACTCCAAGTATCATTATAAAACTAGCAAGACACCTTTCACCTTATCTAATCTTGAGGTTACCAATAAACCTACTTATAGCTACCTAACCTATTTATTTTACACTTTTTCATACATTTTAATATTCCATACATCAAATTATGTGCTCAATAATATTCTCTTAAGGTTTCTTAATCCTTGAAAAGGTCTACAAATATACTTTCTTGATGCAAAAGTGATCACACTCTTCTCATTGAGGCTAAAAGTGATTTGAAACATGTATTATCATTGTTAAGATTTATAAAATGAATTTTTAATGACCATAATACCTATATTCTGGATCAATGACCTCTCCAAATGGTTAATAAGACCTATTGACCTCAAAACCCCATAAATAGACTCGAAAAGGTAATTTATAGGCTAGTTTTTCATACATTCCAACTCACACCTGATAATATCCTAATCTATCCTAATCCTAAGAGATTAATATGGATAATCAAAATAATTTTAAATCAATTTTAGACCATTTTGGTTACTTATAATACTAATCTTCTCCATCAAGTCTCTTGAGAGGTTTTAGCAGGGTTTTAGGGTCTTAACTTGTTAAAGATTGTTTATAAAGAATATATCCTTAATATTTAAAATAATTAAAATATATTGGATTATGTATACCTTATAAAATCCTTCAATATCCAATTTTATCCATTCATCTCCTCATGCAATTTCACAAGTAATGAAGTTGGACTTCTCAAGCATGATAGGCCTGTAAGTGAACTCAAGGGAGCTAGATTGAAAGAATAAGTCATGAAAGTGTTTGGCTTGAAATTATAAAACATAAATAAGG
>JARHVA010007822.1:590000-600414 GCA_037957365.1 Torreya grandis
TGGAAAATAAGTAATTTTATAGAGTTTTGGGAAAGATAAAAGTTCTAAGTCATCAAAATAACATTAGTTAGACTAAGAGATAATCAATCAAGCACAAAGAGATAATGTATACAAGTCTTTTAGCAATAGAAGAGGTCTATAAGCTTAAGGTAAATACATGATATGTAGTTTACAAGTGTAAAAGATTGAGGTGTTATATAATTCATAAATATTATCCACATTTACCCCCCTTTAATCTCATAATGAAATTATTGGTTTAAAGGAGAATAAATGTGTACATGGGTGTGTATAACACCCCTTGATTTTGCTTGACTCCAAATTGAGTAATTTGTTGGTAACTTACCTAAAACTAAGAGAATTTTATACTATATAATAACTACCTATAATATAATATTTAAGAGCATTGAAATTATTTAAATTTAAAGAGATAAACATTTATGAGTACACTTGTGTATCAATGCAACCATCTTGCCTTTTGGAAATTTTATTTGAAAGATGTATCCTTATGAATTAGTAAAAATAAGATTAAAAAATATAAATATGGAGATTACATATATATAAATGGATAGAGAAATATTGGAGGACACATGCCCCCAACCTTGGAAAAAAGATGAGTTTCCACCCAACAATTGAGATTAGCTCAACCGTGCAACCCAATCATACTTATAATGTAGTGAGTGTGAGTGAATAAAGTCAACTCAAATTTTAAATTTGGTGAGGTTAGATGATGTAATCACATCCAAATTATAAAATTGAAAATATTTAGTGATTTAATCACCTCAACCATACCAAAAATAAATAAACTTGTAGTAGATTGGCTCATTACAGTCTATAAAAGTCCAACATAGTGGTTGATGATAGTCCCTGAAACTGTTTATGATATGAAATTGATTTGATTTTGAAATATTAGGCACACATTTCATAACACATTCACCTTATATATATCTCATGCTAAAATAATGTATCATAATAGTACCAATGTATAGAATTATTTCACAAATGTGTATCTTAATCATATAACTATGAATTTTGCAAAATTTGAAATTGTGTAAGTATGGAGAACATGTTTCCAAAACATGCCCCCACTATAATATGATACTTAATCTATTATAAGTGTGGATAAAATGTTTACAAAACATTATCCCCTTGTAATCTTAATTTGAGAATGGTTGTAAGCGTTAATATGGAGAAATATGAAAAATGATATAAGTGTCAATGTAGAGAACATGTTTCTAAAACATGTCCCCACTTTAATTTGGGTATGTTACATACTAAATAAGTGTGTGTAACACATTTCCAAAACATTCCCCCACTAATTATAAATATATGAATTAATGTGGAAGTCATGCATCAATGACATGCCCCCACTAATATTCCCCCCTTTTGAGGTGAAAGAAGTAGAAACTAGTAGTTACCTTACCTCAAAAAAATAAGATAACCATTTTAAAATATGAATGTATCATGTAACATATATAGGTGAAATTTCTAGGTAGATATATCATTTAAACATGAAGAATGTGATCACATCAAGCCCTAAGATGCATGATGTAAATCAAGGAAACATCTAGATAGTAATAGTATAAACTCAATAATAAACTAAGCACACACACAAGAGAAATCAATATGAAATCAAAAGATAAATTTCTAAGGATATCAAAAATAAGTGTCATGCTTAAATTCTACACATAAAAGGGATGTGACTTAATCAAATGTCCACAAAGAAAGAACTGACATATTTAAATGCCAACATATAACAAATAATGACATATTCAAATGTTAAAAAGGAAAATATAAGCATAAAGGCCATAAAATATGGAGCATATTCAAATGCTCAAAAAATAAAGATAATAGCAAGTAAATATACTCAAGGAAGTGCATGAATGAAAACATAAAAAATTAGCATAAACATATAATACTAGTCTTTGGATATATGTGTTAGTAAAAAACATTAAGTACATAACATATTAGGTACACTATGAAATATATAAGCATGGATAAATGCATGTGTAAGTACATATATGAGATCAAACATGAAAATTTAAAGTGACCATAGAATGATATAACTAAGATGTGTCTTGATAATAGAGGTGGATGCCCCCAATATCCTAGTGACATGAGTAGAGGGAAAACACAACATATGAAAGTGCATAGATCATGTATCTATATATTCCTAAATCACACTCAAAATATGTGTGAAACACATGTATATATTAAATAATAATATGCCATATACTAACATGGAACCAACAACATATATTCCAAAGAGCTAATAGGATATGTAAATGCTGAACATATTTTTAGATGTTTGAAGTTTTTTCTTTTTTGTTATTTTGGGAATATGTTAAAGGAAAATGCTATCCTATGATCACATCCAAATGATGGTCATAAGTATCTCCACACTATGAACCTAGTCTAATAAATTGGGGACACTAACAAGAAGCATGTATAGGTTCACTATATGTCACTATAGTATTTATGATGTTCTACATATGTAAAATAGGACTTTGTGTTTGTGAATCAAAATTAGTAATAGTAGGGTTTATGGAACCAATTTTTAACTAGTTTATGGTTTATTTGAAACAATAGTAATAGGAACATGTGTAGACTATTCATATATCTTAATATGGTGCATAGTAGATGATTATTATGAAGAACCCACTATGGATATTTTATGCAATGGCCTCTCAATTAATATCCACATGGTAAAGGGAATTTCCTATTGCTTACCCTTTTACATAGAATTAAACTTAGGGGTTTTTATAATTCAATACCTAGGTATATATTTATATTATTAAAGAGAATTTTCATATGGAATTCTAGAAACTATAATCACCCAATTGACATGAATGTATTTAACACACCCATGCACTATATAAGGTAATGTTCAAAGTGTATCTATTCAAGGTCATCCTAATAAAATATAAAAGACACCCATGGAAGGTAAAATTGAGAAGGTAGTAGCCACATGGGTGGAACCCACCTATAAAGGTAAGTCAATCTCACCAAGAACCTATTTTGAGGTCCCATCAAATGTTCTAACTAATCTAGTTGAAGGATGTAAATCATGATTTATATAGCCAAAATTTGTAATGAATGTCATAATATAAAGGTTATAACTTGCACCATTGTCAATAATAACATTGTGATTATCATTGACGTGATGGTCTTTCTACAAACAAGTTACATTGACAATAATGTCATTGTGGTAGAATACACTATAGAGGAAGCAAGACTAAAAAATTTGACAATGCTCAACTCAAGATTTTTAGTGATCCATTTATGAAGCATGATACCAACAAGGACATTTCAAATGTGAAGTATACATACAATTCTTATCCACCTCTTACATCATATGATCACCCTTTGGATGATATTATTGATATAATTAATCCAAATTTTAAATCTTGTACTATGATTACTTTTAATGATAGTGATGTATTTGATGATGATTTTTATTTTCATGTTTTATGTATAAGATATCATATCTCTTAATAATTTTTTCAAAGGGTGATAATTGATAATGGATCAAGCAAAAATGTGTACATAATTACCTTGTTTCATTTATTAGGTTACACACAAAGTGACATACTAAAAGTGTTAATACTTTTAATGGTAAGCAACAAGCCACTTTGGGCTTATTATATTACCTCTTCAAGTGGGCCATGTTATACTATTCACTCATTTTATTTTTTTACCACAAAATGGAATTTTTGATATGATATTTTGGTGCCCATGATTCCAAATATTTTTTTGTACTTTCTATGTTTCATATATGATTGAAATATATTTATTGTAATCAATTTGTTTCTATTGCAAGGATAAAATATTGGCATCCTATACATTACATACTACCACCTCATTCCCATCCACCACCATAGTTTAAAAATGCATATAAGCAAAAACAAGGCATGATTTTGAAATTAAGAAAAAGTATTGTAATCAAGAGGGGAATAAGTTGAAATTCAAACAAATAAAAAGTAAGTTTATAGGAAAAATTATATCCTTTTCAACAATCACACACACCTGAAACATCTCCTAAGATGGATATTCATACTATGAAACATATGCCTCAAAAGGTCCAAAAATGAAAATAATATTCTATATCATCTTGTGATATTTCAAGTGGTCATACACCTCCTAGATCCATGTTTCCTACTCAAAATCATAATGATAATTAATATGTTTTATCATTGAATATGATACACCTTCTAAATTTGATATTGGCACACTAGATATTTTTCACTCAACTAAGGTAATATGTTTACCATTTATTATTGATTGGGTTGATTTTTATCTTAATGACATCATTAGATAACTTGGGGATTTTTTTTTTTTTTTAAATTTAATTAAAAATAAAATAAAAATAAAAATATGGTTGTACATAGTTTATGATTTGTTCCATATTCTTATTCCATTTATTGTATATGGGATTAATTGATCCATTATTCTATTTACCTAGCTTTCATTTACTTATTTGTCCCCTTGGCCCTCTTAATTTTTAACTCCTATATCTAATTATCTTGAAAAAGGAATCAACTATGTTTAAAAAGGCCATGTTCCTATATGTTGTTACAGTCAACACTAACACTAACACTTTTTTTAGCCAAGACATAACTAAAAAACTCAGATATAACCACCCAAAACTACTATCCTAACTGAGAAAACCTATCATTTACCATTTTATACCTATAAATTGCATTTCTAAAACACATAGCTCTAATTTTTCCAACTTCTAGTTTTCTTAGTCAATTTTAGTATACAAAATAAATTTGTTCATGAAAAAATCCTCTTGTTCAATACACATTGTTTGCACATGCAACATCCTTTGACAACTATAAATTTGATGAAATGAGAAAGTGTAGTCAACATCCTACATACTTTTACTATTCTTGCATGATTCCCAATATTACAATGGGGGTATCTTTCTCATGTTTCACCTCACCAACCTCTCTAAGTACATTTCTATCACATACACAAGATATTTAGTTCTCGGTCATCTTATTCTATGTTTGACACCTTGATTCATTTCAGTTTCAACGTTAATGTTTTCTTAAAATGTCAGAATACAAAATCATTATATAATTCATAATACATAAACATTAAAAATATTGAAAAAATATAAAATGACTTAAGCATGATTTTCAATATATTTTACATATTTACAATATGTTATTTATCTAATTATTATTGCATAACATATTCCTTTTTCTATCACACATATACTTCATAGGTATTTATAAAGTGTTTTGCATTACATATAGGAGTGTGTAAAGATTAAAATGTTGGAATATCCTCTATTCATTAGCCTTGAAAGGTTTGGGGAGTCTTATTCACATTTTATAGTATGTAGGCATTTGTTTATATAACCTTATACTATTGAACTTCCAATTATATACAAATGTCTTGCTCATATTTTTATCTTACATAGTGTACATGAACATACTATTTTCTAGGATATGGTTACATGACATATGCATAACTTAGACTACCTTAACTAATTTTATGTTCCATTGATGTTTCTTACTTGTACATAGTAGAATATAACTATTTTTCCTATTATGTTATCCCTCGGACCTTATGTATGACTCTTTAATTGATGCATATATGTGATATTTTGTGTTTTATGTGTTTCATTTTAACATGTCCTTACATTGGCTCTTGGCCATATGTGTGGTGTGTGACATTTTGACATGTCGTTGATTTAGCCCTTGGCCCTATGTATGTGTTATTTTTGAATATGTCCCTTATTTGCAACATTCATCATGTTTATGTGTGGTTTTTGGGATATTTGAGCATGTCTTCATAATTGGACCTTAGCCCATCTATGTTTAAATTATATAATTCATGCTTGTTGTGTATGTGCTTGTTGAGATTCATGAGTTTGATAAGTGCCATGGTCCATATCATCCAATCCTAACATACTAACATACTAATTATGTGAGCTTCAATGACACATTTAATAGGCTTCGCCTCTTACATTCTATGCAAAATTAAAATCTTACTATGCTATCACATCTATATATAATATGATTTTTAATGATAAAATATTAATACACACATTTCAAGTTAATTATTATTTTGAGATGAGTGATTTTTTAGGAGTAAATTTCCTCACCTCAAAATGGGGCACATAAATGGGATTTTCATGCATGAGATAAACAAATTTCAAAGAAAAATTTTAGTTATGGACATAATCACAATTTAAAAGTTAAAAATTTAGTTATTTGGCACACATTATTAGGGAATATGTTTTTTCATACATAGTCATATTTTGGTTCTAAGATAAAATTCACACATTATCAAATTTTCAAACAATGTTACAATGATCATTCACATACAATTTAAAATTATACAATTATAGTGGGTGAATAATAACAGTTTTATGTCACAGTGTTTATTTCTTGGATAGTAGGAGAATGTGTGTACTCAATTATATTGTGATCCTATTCTTAGATACCATGATATACTAGGATATACTAAGATGTTTAAATTGAATCTACAATCCATATTTGGTATTTGATTCAGTTTAGTTACATGGTCTAGACTTGGAGTCACTAAGCACTACAAAATTATATGTGTGAATTCGTTAGGAATCAAACCCATTTACATCATTGGTTTATAAATATGGATAAACACCATCAAGTTCAAACATTATTCAATGATAAATACTTTTAACTCAAAAGATAAAATGCAAGTTCAAATTTATATATATATTAATATCTAATTTATGTGGTACCTCAGTCTTATACGCTTGGAAAATACCTATAATGGTTGTAAATTTTATTTTTAAACCTAACTATTGACAAAATTTGACCCATAGGGTTAAAAGGCCAACCCCTATATGTCAAAACATGCTTGTCATGCTTCCATGCCTTGTTCCTAACCCATCTCATGCCTTAAAATATCTTGAAATGAAGATTTGTTAGTCTTGTTAGCATTGTTTAAGGTAGTGTCCTTTTTCATTCATTCCAATGCTTTCAAATTCAATATAGTGAGTCCTAAGAGTATATCATGATGTGTCAAAATGGTACATGGTCTATCAAGTCAATTCATTTCACTCGATCACTTTTTTAAAATATTTTTAAATTTGTTTAAATAAATTAAGGTATTTAAGCATTTTTTTAGGTTTTTGGAGAAACCTAGGTTTCAATTATGGCCAAATTAATCCTTTTCAAGGTGATATTATTTCAAGGATCATTAAATCCAATGGTGAATAGGTCATTTAAATTTAAAGGTGGCTTTTCAAATCTCTATAAGTCATCTAACCATACATTAGTCTTCCCCATGTATATCATGCACTCTAGAGTCTTTTAAGTCACCTCTTGGGCTAAATATGATGTAATGTATAGAATTTATAAAATTACAAACATTTAAAAAAGATATATAATGTGCATGTTTTCAGGATAAAGTTAGAGTATCAATTTGCATGTCAAAATAGGTCATTTAATTTAGTTCTAACTCCAGAGAGGTAGTTTGAGGCACTTGTATAGACTTCAAATACCCACTTTTAGGTGAATATTCTTTTAGAGTGTCTCTTCACATTATCCAGGTCATCTCTAAGTTTATTAATCTTCCATAGGTCTCAAGAAGGTAAAATATGCATTCTCTCTCTTATTGATATCCTTGTAAGCTCACAAAGGCTATTTTCATGAAGATGGTATAGATCATATAGGTGGATTCAGAGCCTAATATCTTGACCAAATATAAGGGTCCTAATGGTCTTAAAATTACTAGATTTTTTTTTCATATTGAAGCCCCCATCTCTATGAACAATCGCTAAGATTTTAAGTGGTTAAAAAGTGACTCAAATCCCCACTAACTATATTTTGGGAAAATTTTATTTAAAAAATGAACTCATTGAAGAATGAGATAAATTGAAAGGTGTCCTCAAATATATGCACAAAAATATCACACCTTCATGCACCTAGTTGGCACGTGTGGCATTGGAGTTTGATCATAAGAGACTCACAAGGGAAATTTGTAGGTTTTATACGTAATGTTGATAGTTTTATGCAAATTCCCATGTATTAAAATTATTTTTAGATGTTCCCCATCATATTTTAACTCCATTCAAATTGCTCTAATACTTTGACTATTTCATACTAGTTGTATAGTGGCATTCATGCTCCTATTTTGAAGAATGTGTTTGACTCTACCTATAAATAAGTATCCAAAGATTTTTGTCTTATTTTGTCAAAGTCATATGGATATCATGATCTCATTATATTATATGAAGCAAAGATAAAATATGATCAGATTTGGAAAGGTCAAAGTTTGCATCATATAAGGGAAAAACATAAGTAATGCAGACCTATAGGTCTACATTTATGTGAAATTATTGAATAATGCACCAAGTTTTGAGTGGGAAACCTAAAAAAGAAATAAATGGGAATGTTTTAACACATGGAAGTGTTCAAGTTTGGTGGATAATGTTTAGACTCAAATATCAACTGTTAAAACATCCTAAACATACCTACAAGTAGACATGAGAGATAAGGGGTATGAATGTGAATATATAGGGTTTGGAAAAGTTACAAAATTTCAAAGGAGAATAACTAAGCCCTCAATATAGTAGTGAATATATTTGAATTCTTAGTTAATTTTTGATGAATATATCAAAACCTCAAATTGTATTCAATTCTCTCAATCATAGCTATAGGTTGCTTAGGTAGCTTAAGTAGCTTTCAAACTTGAAAAGTGGATGCAATGTGTATAATGGGTTGGAGTTTAGATAGATAAATAAAATTAAAAAGTTCATTTGATTTAAAAAAAAGGATATTTGAGATCCCAACATTGTTTTTAATACCATTCAAACTCTTAGTGAATTATGAAGAGGTTTATATACTTCAATTGTAGTCAAAAGCCGAGAATCATCACTTATAGATTTTCCTAGATAACTCAAGATTGGTTTTACAAATTGAAGAATAATATGTAATGAATAGTAGTGATTCTGAGTTTTGAGTGAAGGATGAGTGAATAAAGAAATTTAAGGTAAAATAAACCTGATGAAGACCGGAGATAGTGATTGAAAACAAGTCACTTAAAAACTTGTAGGCCCCAAACATGCACCTACATGTCAACTTAGTGATTCAACTCATTGAGCAAGAGAGGAATAATATAGTGGCATGAGATTTGAGTCTAAATGAATAACTAGGTTTATGAAACTAATAGAAACTTGAACATGGTCTTGAATAGCTTTAAACCTAAATGGTTGACTAATGACCATACAAATTTATAGTCTAGACAGACCTATTAGGCTTCTACAAGAAGCATCTTGGAGAAGATAAACTATGCATGAATGAGAGGTGAAAGAGTGAAATGTAGGTATATTTAATTTATTAGCAAACTCTCATGGTATCTATATTTTACTATTCAAGTTATCTAAAGTGATGAAGAGTTTAACAAGATAATTAGGCCTGGTAGGTCTAAATGGGCATACACATGCTCGAACTTGAAATATGAAGATCCTACATTAGTTTTAAGGTTATTTTTTAATTTCAATAATATTAGAGAGTTGAGATATCCTATTTAGAGATGTCTATGAAAACTAGAACCTAATATGGATAATGAAAAGGATCAGACAAGACTTTGGTTAACTTTTACATAATAGCTCCAAAAAACCCTAAATAAGACCTACAAGCAGTTTGGCACAAGAACAACATGATAAGAACATATCAAGGCATATGTAAGTAAGGTGTGGATTTTTTTTGATCTTGATAGAGATTTTTTTGGCCAATAAAATTCATTTTAATTCCTAATGGCCTAAAGCTTCTATCTTGACCTAGTCTACCAAGAATATTAACCCTCAGAAGTCACATTCTCGTGCTCAAAAATTCATGAAGGTTTTGAATGAGATCCCAAGTTTTTTGTATAATGTGGATATGGTTTTTGAATTAAACCTCATATTATTATTTCCCTCATCATACCCCCAACTCTATGAATCATCACTAATATACTAATAACCTCAAAATTAGTGTTTTCATTATGAAAGAGTTCGAGAGAGCATATTTTTTTACTTGGTACATGAATGAGATTTTTCATGGGACTGAGTGGTTTTTAGGGATGATGGATATATCCCCCCATTTCTACCATGTGGTATTAGGAAGGAGAGAGAGGATCTATTTTCTATGAATAACTTTCAGAGAAGAAGATACCTAAAAACTCTTATTAAACCTTGGTAAGAACCTAATGGAGAATAACTTGAGGAAAATACATCTAAATGAATTAAACTAGTCTTAAAATTAGTTGAATAGAATTCTATATTATGAAAATTCTATAATAATGCCATTAGTTCCATTTTTATATAGTTTTGAAGGAAACTCAAGGTACATAGGTGAGAGCACAATTAAAATCTATTGGGGAGGTTGCTTTGGGTTTTCTTATACCCTCTCAATCCATAAAATAAACTCAATTT
>JARHVA010007823.1:0-67500 GCA_037957365.1 Torreya grandis
GAATTTAAAAATCATAGTAGTGATGATTTGGCCTCTTAATACATGATTATTTTGGTGTTCCTCCCATGTCATTAATGTGTCTCTAAAATTATTATTATCTAACCAAGAATTCATAGCTAGCTAATTATAATTCATGTTTAGTACTAGAATCTAGTGGTATTTCTTAAAATCTTTACTAGATACATAAGCTATAGGGCTAGGCCTATAAAAATAGTGAATAATATTCCTTGAATAGTCAATGAAAATAAATAAATTGAAGAGGTCATCTATATAGAGGAATACCTCTAGTTTAGCAGTTGTATTATGTATCCCTACTACCTTAATTTATAGCAAGTCTTCAATGTACTACTAAGTGTGTTGATATAACTGATAATTAACCTTGTATGGCTCTATCCAATCTATCTCTATCTAGATCACTGAATAATGCAAATATTTTTGGTCCAATGTAATTGAGTCAAACATAATGTTTGTATACTTGGTACTACCAGCAAAGGTAAACATAGATTGAACAAGATTGCATATTGAAGCCACCATTTGAGTTATCTAAAGAATTATAAGTAATTTTTAAAAAATACAACATTAAGTTGTGATAAATCTATGCTAGTAATTTACAAATATGGAAAGTAGAAAATGTGATTTCATTTTTCCTTTTAGGACTGAGTATGTAGTCAATTTTGTTTGGCTTGAAAATTCATTGCCCCAAAATAATTAATTTGTGGGAACTATTTATACATAACATTTTTACTACCTATCTATTCTATTTTGAATTTGATATTATGATGTCAGATTTTATGCGATTTTTTCCATGTGGCATGTTTCTATGGAATTTTACTAATTTATCACCTTGCTAAGTCATTTATTATGACACATGACATTACATCACATAAATGTGACCCATATTTCCTTGTTTGCATTCAATTAACTGGAAGATGAAATGTGGACTATTATTTTTTAGTCACTTGGAATTGATCTATGTGTCATTATACATTCATCACAACTCAATAAGATGTAAAAACATGGATCAATCTCATTTTTCCTCTTAGTCATAAGGATTTGTGGTATGTTAAATTAGATATTAGTCATGGTTTAGTGAGATGTTTATATGTGGATTTATCTCACTTGTCTTGGTGCTCCTTAGGGTTCAATGCCTTGATTATATATGTATATGTCATGTATGAGTGGGATGATAACACATGGATGGTTCTCACTTGTTTGGGTGGTCATTAGGCTCTATAATATGCACATATGCCTATTAGTCATGACCAAGTGAGATGAAAACATGTGTCTTGATATCACTTATTAGTTTACTTAGTGAGCTATGTGACTTAGGCATTTAATATCTTAGATCACAAGTAATCAGGATTGAGAGATGTGGCCTAATCTTGTTAACTTAGATAATCAGGAAGTTAAATTCATTTTTTTTCTATATAGGATATGAGTAGGTAAGATACTAACATGTGGATGACTATTGCTTGCTTCAGTGCTTACATGAAATATACTCAAATTTTTGAGTATTTATTTATGAGGGATATCGATAAATATGTGTGCAAAATATTTATAACATAGCTTGTTCGAACATTCATAATACTTTGGCACTCTTTGGTTTGATAAATTTTAAGCACAAAAGAGACATGTAGC
Source organism: Torreya grandis (assembly GCA_037957365.1). Classification (NCBI taxonomy): domain Eukaryota; kingdom Viridiplantae; phylum Streptophyta; class Pinopsida; order Cupressales; family Taxaceae; genus Torreya; species Torreya grandis. Next base: position 1,639 of record JARHVA010007823.1, read on the forward strand.
CAAAAGTTATTCAACTTGTAAAGTAAATATAACCTAGAAAATGACAAAATAACCTTGGAAAAACACTCCTTTAGCTTTGTTAGTCTAGAACAAAATCAAAATATGATTTCAATAAATACCTAGATTTGAAATCCAAAAGGTCCATAATAATAACTCAACATAAATGTCAATTTTGACTTAAATCTAGGGTAATGACTCAACTTGAATCAAAACTAATTTTACCAAAATAAAAGATTAACTTGAAATTTTTAGGCCAAAGTGGGTCTTCATTTGAAAATTTTAAGATAGGATGTGTTGGTCACAAAAAGTAGTGACTTAATGGGGAAATACTATAGGGTATTTAAGAACCCATAATCTTGGGTCTATACATCATGAAAATATTACAAACTTTACAAGAAAAAAATTAATATATTAAAAAAATGAAAGAGGTTTTGGCATTATTAAGCAACATACTAACCCTTTTCATTTATCTAATTGCGTGTTATTTTGTGAATATTATTTAATCTTATTATGAGATTTATAACAAGGATTAGACAAAATTTGAGGTCTCTCTCCCCCCCGACCCCTTTAATCTATTTTTGATTTTAAGCATAAGGTTTTGGGATGTTGGGCATTACTCTAATGCTAACCAAGTGTCCATAGCCTTGATAGAGATACCTTTTATTACACTCTAATCATTAATCTATTTCCAAAAATGTGTACATAGCCTTGATAGAGATTACTTGATCCACCCCTTACATGAGTTTTTATTTTAAGAAAATTGTTATTAGAATAAAGGTTAATAACCATCATTGATAAGGTGTATAAGAATAAAATTCATCATAAAGTAGAGATTACACTCATCTTTTTTTAATTTTAAATATTTATTATCTATCATATAAGTATTAGGCACGTATTTGTGGAGTAGATATTATGAAATGAAAAGTCTTTCTAAGATTTGAATGAAAATATCAAACTAAATTCCATAGTTCTAGAGAAATTATTTGATCTAGATAAACTATAGATTTAACCATGTAATGTACCTTGATTGAACGATTTCAAATTCAATGAAAGTAATCTTCAAAAGTATTATTTGAATGTGATTTTGGCCACAAATTTTAAGAGAGGTTTGGTAATATGTATACAATAAGTTAATTCAATTATTCTAAATTTTAAGAAAGTTGGTCTATGAAAAAAGGAAATCTAATATATATAAGTAGGAAATATAATCTCTGAAATCAGTAAATATAATCTATGAAATAAAAAATATAATCTATGCCTACCACCAAGGTATAACTCATAGTCATTATAATATGTCTCTAGTTGTGGCATCCATAACAAGGATTAGATAAAATTTGAGGTCTCTCTCCCCCCCGACCCCTTTAATCTATTTTTGATTTTAAGCATAAGGTTTTGGGATGTTGGGCATTACTCTATTGCTAACCAAGTGTCCATAGCCTTGATAGAGATACATTTTATTACACTCTAATCATTAATCTATTTCCAAAAATGTGTACATAGCCTTGATAGAGATTACTTGATCCACCCCTTACATGAGTTTTTATTTTAAGAAAATTGTTATTAGAATAAAGGTTAATAACCATCATTGATAAGGTGTATAAGAATAAAATTCATCATAAAGTAGAGATTACACTCATCTTTTTTTAATTTTAAATATTTATTATCTATCATATAAGTATTAGGCACGTATTTGTGGAGTAGATATTATGAAATGAAAAGTCTTTCTAAGATTTGAATGAAAATATCAAACTAAATTCCATAGTTCTAGAGAAATTATTTGATCTAGATAAACTATAGATTTAACCATGTAATGTACCTTGATTGAACGATTTCAAATTCAATGAAAGTAATCTTCAAAAGTATTATTTGAATGTGATTTTGGCCACAAATTTTAAGAGAGGTTTGGTAATATGTATACAATAAGTTAATTCAATTATTCTAAATTTTAAGAAAGTTGGTCTATGAAAAAAGGAAATCTAGTATATATAAGTAGGAAATATAATCTATGAAATCAGTAAATATAATCTATGAAATAAAAAATATAATCTATGCCTACCACCAAGGTATAACTCATAGTCATTATAATATGTCTCTAGTTGTGGCATCCATGAAATAATGTTTCAAAAACTACCCATTAACTGGAAAATTTAAATCATAACCTTGGAGGTCTTTCAAAAGAAAAACATTATTACCAAAAATTACATAAATTGATATGGCCAAATCCATAAAGGAGTAAATTTGTATGATGTCCATTATTTTCACGTGTTTTATCCTATAGGATCACTAAATCTAAAATTATGAATACCTTAACTTTTAATCTTTTATCAAATTACATTTTTACATATATTGATGTTTACTAGAGATATTTAAAGAGTTTTTTGAGTATCCCTAACTAAATTATTTCATATTCATCTGTATACTCCTACATGAATTGTTATGTTGGTAGTTTGAGAGTAATTAGAAACATGGGTTGTTGTCCATACACTAATAAGAAAGTTGAATTCTTGAGGGCATGCTTGTGTGTTGTCATGTCTTCCCATAATGTGTATTTTAATAATAGATGCCTCTCTTGGTTTGTCTTCTACTAAATTATTTATGGTATCTATCAAGTTATTATTAGTAGATTCCACAAATCCATTTCCTTGTGGGTAATAATCTGAAGATAACATGACATTAATATGATTATTATAGGCCCATTTGGTGAACTCTCTAGATTGGAAGGTTGGACCATTATCCATAATAAATATAGTGTCCCAAATCTGGTCAAGATGTTATCTTCAATAAAAATTATCACATCTTGGGGTATGGATTTTTTTGTCTCTATTTCCTTAGTACATTTAGTATAGTAGTTTGTACCCATAAACACGAACTTTTTACCTACTAAATATCTTGGGCTGATTACTCCCATGAAATCTAAAGCCCATTGTGTGAAAGGTGTCCTTCAATTATAGGCTACAAAGGCATTACTATCTGTTCCCTTTTTTCCTAATATTTTGCATTGGTGACATGTTATGACATGGTTTTGAGCATATTTAAAAATGGTATGCCATTAGTATCCCATCCTTAGTATTTTATGAGATGTGGATTTACCTGAATGGCGTCCACTACCAATATTATGGTGAAAATTATTGATAATGTCCACATATTATTATCTAGAGACACACCTTAGATAGATGCCTTCATATTTATTTTAGTATAACACTCCCTTATTTATCATATAGTACATTAATTTAAGACTAAGTTCCCAAATTTACTCTCTATTTAGTTTAAGAGGACATATACCTATGATTTATTAATAAATGATCTAGGCATACCAATTGCCTTCAGCTATTTGAGCTTGATTGAATTGGTCAATAGAAATACACAAATCTATCTCTGACATTAGTTAGATAATGCCTTGACCTCTTACCATTTTAGTAGTTATTATTTCAAGATAAAATTCCTATAACTTGGCCATACAATTTCCCCTTATTTCACCTAGATCATTCTAAATAAGTGTGAGTTTGATAGATAAGTATGGGACAATGGCTTAAGTCTTATTATGTAAAATATAATGTCTAAAATTCTTCATCGACTTGAATAAAACATATATTTATTTGTCTATCATGAAATAATTTAGTTTTTAATCCTTTGGATTAGTACTCATAAATATAATAGATGTTCATTGTTATCTACCTTTTATGTGAGTACTCTTACTATAGTATGGTTTGATGAAAATTAGTACAGGAAGAAATATTTAGTGAAGTCAAGACCGATCAAAGCTAGAGCTTGAGTGATGACACTTTTAATATCTTGAAATATTCTTTTATATTTAGTTATCCATTTTAATTTTACGTATTCTTTAATATTTCATTCAATGGTTTCACAAACTTTGAAAATCTTAAAATAAATTTGTGAATAAAATTTATATTGCCAAAGAAGAATTTAAGCTCCTTTTTGTTGTTAGGATATGTAATTTTTGAGACATCTTTAAATATTTTAGGATCAATTCAAATCCCTTACTTGGTGATAATATGGCCCAAAAAATTATGTTCTATGACCCCAAAAATACTCTTATTTGGGTTTACGGAGATCTTGTACCTTTTTCATCTATCAAATACTCTCTGCAAGTAGGCCACATGATCTATTATGTCCTTAAAAAATATAGTTAATCTATCCATGTAGATGATGATGTACTTACCAATGATTCCTTTAAAATCAAATTCCATGGCACATAATAAAGTATCACCTACATTGATTAATCCAAAAGGTAGTTTTTGTATGTATAAGTTCCCCATTTAGTAGTGAAAATAGTTTGCATTCTGTCAACACTCTCTACTAACACCTAGTTATAGCCTAAAAATACATATAAAAGGGACATCATTTATGACCCACTAACTATCTAAATTACTTCATCTAGGGAATGTAAGGGATAATTATCTTTTTTCTAAAGCTTGATCTTATAAGATTCTTGAAATCTACATACAACCTGATTTCACCATTCTTATTTTGTAAAGTAACTAGATTAGTCACCTAAGTTGAATTTATTATAGGAAATATACTTTTAGGTTCTACCAACTTCTAGATTTATTAATAAATGAGAGGCTTTAAAATGAGATTGATTTGTTTTTATCTATTCCTAAAAGGTTTGTGTTCTACTTTAATATGTATGGTGTGTGTGATAACCCAGGGATAAAAAATATTTAGGTCCTCATAAGTCCAAGAAATCACATCCTTATATTTTGTCAGTAAATCCCTTTTAACCTATGTTTTTATTTTTCATAACAACTCAATCTAATATTGACATGTTGGGGGTGTTAATTTATTTATAAATTTATCCTAATAAATTCAAATTCATTAGTCTAATACTATTTTTTATTTTTAGCTTGGCAATCCATGTCAAAAACCTTTTCCAAGGAGACCATCCCTTTGGCTATCTTGCTTTCCTTTAATTGAACAATACCATCATCTTATTTCTCTTACCAGTTAATTGGGTTCAAATCATTTTCATCAATAATATAAGATTTTAAATCACCATAATTTCCCATTAACTAAATGATCTATTGGTCATCATAAAATACCTAAAAGGGGTCAACATTATCAAGGACTAAGGGATATGAGACCAATTCTACAAAAAAATTCGCCATTTTATACACCTATAATGAGGCCAAATTTACCACAAAGGTAGATAGTAAATATATTGTCTCATTTTTCTCTTTTGGGATTAATTTTATATTGAAATCTTAAAATAATTTAATTAGGTCCTAGGATATATACTTATTTATTCAGATATGATAGCTTACACTGATATTAACTCCTGACCTGGTTAAAAAATAGCTTTAAATATCTAAACATTAGAAGTGTTTGATGTTGTGTTTTAATGCAATTTAAATCCCTAAAATTAAGGATTTTTACGTTGTATAGTTGTTAGTGCATGGAAATTATAATAAAAAGTAGTGAGGAATTACCTCCCATTTGGATCAATAAATTGTATGCCAACACCAGAGCCATAGTTGGACTGAGCACCACAAAATAATAAGTTCCATAATTGTGGAAATTCAAATTATCATTCATGTTTATTAGGCCTCATTGTGAAAGCATAGACTCCTGCATGAGATGAATAAAAAATTTAATTTCTCATTCATAGCATTATATTTCATGATTGCATATTTCATCTTTGGTACTCTATTGACTCTGATATGATTGGATACTAATTTCTACCTCAAAAATATTCATCTCAAGTAGTCTGTTAAGCTGAGGATATGGATTATTTCTTAATCTATTGAATGGTTTGTTATACATCTAGAATGTAAAATACCTATTGTTTTCTCACCCTATCATGTTTCACCAAGAATTTATAGATGCTTAGAAACTCATTGTTAAGTTTTTGAAACATGCATTGGATGGTATTCAATTCTATTTTGGTATAATCAAAAGTTATCTCCTGCATGATAGAGATATTAACAAGGACTAAAACTTGGCTTTGATTCTATTGACTAGATATCAATGTAGGATTATTTATAAAATTTATATTTTTATTTGGTGCAACATGCGTTAGAGGTAACTAATTGAAAACCTGGTTCTAATTGTAGGCTGTGACATTTTGATTAAAATTTTGAATGGGTTCAAGGTTGATAAGTTTGGATTGATGTTAAGTATTTCCAAAGCCTATGATTAAGGATTTAACTGTATATCAATATTTAAGGATTCAACATAAGAATCTATCTTAGTTATCTTTGTGTAATAATATCATAGTCATAGAATAATATTAGGTCTATATGCAGTATCCACATGATTGTACATATTTTGAAATCTTACATTAAAATCTATAATTGGCTCATTGGGTTCTATTCTCATACTATAAAAATATTGGTATATTATGATGGGACTAGTAATTTTTTAAAATTATGCTATAAGTTTTTCATGGCACTAGTTCCATGATGTAATTGAATTTTCTAGAAGATTAAGGAACAACTCATAAGCAACATCTTGTAAGGTGAAAAGGAATAATATGCATGCAACATACTCATGAATTACATTTAATAAACATAGATAAATTTTAAAGTCATTCATATGTTCCTTTGTAGTTCATCCCCTAGAAGGATATAATTAATTAATTTAATTCTCTATATTCTTAGGTAAATCATATACGTCACCAACTACAATAATTGTTGAGCCAACTAACCAGGCCATGGTAAAATGTTTACATTGGTTCCCTTACATTGGTGAATTTTTTTGGGTGATATATCTCCTACAGATACCTCTATCTAATCTAGGTATTCAATAAACCTATAAAGGTGTGATTAATAGTAGACCAGAATCAGAATTTGATGTTTGTAACCTTACTGGTGAATCTAGTATACATAACTCAAGTGAATCTTAATAATTAAAGATTGTGGCCCTCCTTATAATGCCAGAAAAATCTATTGATGACACATGGATGACTCAATTTGATATGACCATTACACAATCCACTCTATAATCTCAATTTTTTTATAATTCCCTATACTTAACAAAGTGTAACATTAGGAATCCTCAAAAAATAAAGAGTACATTTTAGATAAAGGCTCTGTCTACTTTTCCTGAACCCCCTACATCCTCTAGTTCATCTTCTATTGACCAAATTTGAATTTTAGTCAAATTTGGTCAAAACCTACATATTTAAACTTTTTAAAAGGTTCATGTATTTCTAAAAGGGTCGTATGTGTGTCTAAATACCTTACATATCCCTGCTCTAGCCTTGGTCTAAGCCTAGCTTCCTTGTACTTTTCTAGTCAACAAAAGTCAACTCTAGTCAAACATGGTCAAAATGTTAAATTAATTTTAAGATGTCCTAATATGATCATTTAACTATTTGAAAGTGTTCATAAGTCATAAAATTTCCCTTTGTCATGTTTCATATGCAAAAATACCTTTTATTCATATTTTTGGCGTATTAAATAACTTGTATAGATTAGTTAAAGAAGAAAATTTATCACCAAGGAAGATTTAAAAATGGAGTAGGTCAAAACATGTCAATAATAAGCTAGAGGTATTCAAGAAGAAATTTCATGTAGGAAAATAGGGAGTTTTCCTTAATTTTAGGCCCTTAATGGCACTTGTATAGACTTGAGAAGTCCACTTTCAGCTTAAAACATGGGAATAGTGTCTGTTCATCTCCTTTAGGTTTTTACCATGATTTTTTTGATGAGAAAAGGTCAAAAAATTCAGTTTTTACTTCTATTTATTCTTTCTTGCCTTTGCAAGCCAAGGAGAGTCAACTTTGGATGCATATTATAGTCCATATGGTAGAGTTAGGAAGACTGATTTTGGGGGTTGAAAGAGGTTTGAGTCAAATTCAAATCCATGGTAACAAGTTTTAGTTTCATGTCTTCTCCTTTATGAACCATCACTAAGAAACTAGGCAACTTTTTATGCTTGTTCATTCATGAGGGGTCCCTGTTTGAGCTAGTTTCTAAATATTATGTTTTGGTTTGATATATTTTATGGTTTCATGTATTTCTCAAGGTATCTCCATAGGTTTTATCATTTTTATTTATGTTTTGGATTTATCAAATTCATAAGAAGCCTCTTCTAGGCTTGTTCTTGGTCATAGATCATCCTCACTACCTTTTGCCTAGGAATATACACTTATAGGTGCCATGAAGGAGGCTTCACATGTTAAGATAAAGGAATTGAATGTGTCTTATATGTTTTAAAACTATTAAGGTGCACTTTATGACCAAATTAAGAACCATGGGGCAATAATCATGTATTTCCCCTACAAGATCACACTTGCTACCTATTAGCCACCTACAGTGGTCTTGACGGAGGTCTGATAATGATGTAAAAATATGAATGACAAACTATAAAGGATATTAATAGGGTTATGGAAGTGATTTTGATGGCTAAAACCTATTTTAAAACTAAGGAGAGTGAGGAGTTAACCAAAATTTTAACAATTTTGAGTTTGAGACTGAGTCTCTAAAGAGACAAAATAGAGCACCTCCTAATTATAGATATTTTGAATAAGAATTTTGGATAAGTTCTTGTGGAGACTAAACAACTTTATTGGATAGTCCCATGATATGACTAACATTATGTAAAGCTTTGAAAAAGGAAGACCAATGGAAAGTGGTGTTTGAGAGGTCCAAAAGTACTCCTAAAACCACTAAATTATATCAATAACATCTATAGGTTTGAGACCAAAAGAGGGCTTCTTTCAATCAAAATTAAAGATTAGGATTGTCTTACATATATGAGAGATTATACATGTTTTAATTATTACTCATGGATTGAGAAATTATGAAGGAATATTTCACTTGGTGTGGTGACTTCCCATACTCATATCCTATCCATATAGAGGCATGAAACACCCACCTACAACCAACATAATCCCAAGCTTGGAAAAAGTGGCTTTTTGTCATGTCCCCTTTTCAATTGACATGTTCGGAGTTCATGGTTAGCCTATTATGTGACCCTCGTAGGCTGATAGGATGGTTAGAGGGTCTTGATGGAGATTAGAGTGGCTTCGTTTAGCAGAAATTTTCTAGTTGGCTTTCGTTTGGGCTCGATTGGACATGTAGTGAGGGAGATATTAATATTTGATTTATTTAATAAAATATTAATTATTTGGTCTAATTTTAAATTAGAAACCCTAATTCTAATTTAAGAAAACCCTAATTAGGGCAAGCTTATCTTTTGAGGGTATAAGGGTTTCTCATGGAGGCCATTGTGAATTAGCCATTGATTATTGATTATTGATTTGAAGAATTTCTTCTGTGAAGACTGAGCCTAGGGTTCCAGGATTCCATTTGCATTTGAGAATGTTCCCTCTTCAGTGTGTGCAATTAAGAGGCTGTGAAATATCAGCTGATCTATTGCCAAATTGAGAGATAGCTTCATCCAGAAGTTATCACAAAATTTACAGGGTTGAGAGATAACTTCACACAGAAGTTATTACAGATATTCCAGGTATTTATTTATTTATGTTTTGATTCAATAAATTATACAGCTAGAGATCTTTTGTATTAGAGCCATATACCTTCAGATCAGGGGTTGAAAATAGGGAAGTTGTGCTTAATTGGCAGCCGTACGAAGTCCGTACAGGTCCGTACAGATCCATACAAACACCGACATCGGCTGACAGAGAGCTTCCAGATACTGACATCGACCGATTTGAGACCGACGTCGGTAGATAAGGACTTGGAGTGACCGACGTCGGCAGTATATCGACCGACGTCGGCGACTGTGTGTTCGACACAGCAGGCTGAGACTTTCCAGAATTTAATTTGCACTTCCAGATTTGCAAAGCTAGGGTTTTCAAGACTGTATTTCATATTTATATGCATAATAGAGGACTGCAATTGTAATAGTTTAGAAGGACAAGTGATAAGATCTGTGATTTACTATTGAAAAACTATATTATTGTTATCATTCTAAATTTATTCAACAGAGATTATATCTTTGTTCAGAGTTTTTTGTGTTGCTATATTTCCTGTTTGGAGGGGATATTACAGTGGTATCAGAGCTTTTGTCTTTGGTATCAGAGTTTTGTGTCTTTCATATATCCCTAAGTAAGGGACATTACAGTGGTATCAGAGCTAAATCCTGCCATCCTGAGGGTTTGACAGATCTTATGCAGCCACAAGAGTTGGGACCGCACAGGTATAACACACGCAATAGAGCCTTGTTTGAAGGTACCCAGTTGTTAGATCAGCAACAGATTATCATGAGTGACAAACATGAGGGTAGCCCACCCAGGGGCCACAGGTATGATGCTGATCAGGGCACCAGAGAATTTCACCGTGCTATGATGACAAGTCAGCAATAGATGAATCAGACACTATAGGCACTCATGACTATGATAAGGGGTATGAATGCACCTGATGGACTGAACGGGGACCAAAGAGATGATAGGAGTGCTATGGTTAATCATAGACCACAGCAGACTCACTCCAGAACAGCTGATAGACCTACATGCCCTTCATTTGTTTAAGAAGAACCAGAGGCACCAGCAGAGGAGGAGGCAGGGAATTCTCCATTTGCAGATGTTTACATGGCTGCAAATGATGAGTGGGACTTATTACCTCCTCATATTCAAGAGAGAACAACCTTTGATCATTTTGTCAATTTGAGGAGAGAGCACTATAGATTGGCTAGACAGGACAGGAGACCTAGAGTCCAATTCAGTGAGCTGAAGAAGGCTACTGGTAAGCTTTCCTTGACTACCTTTGATGGCAGTGGCAAGATGATAGCTCAAGCTTGGGTTCATAAGCTTGACACCTTTTTGGCATTGAGACCAATGTCAGAGATAGAGGCCATCAAATATGCCACTTTGCACTTGGATGGAGTAGCACATGATTGGTGGTACCATGGTATGGTAACACTTCAGCATAACCAGGTGACAGAGTATCAGGACTTTGTGGATAGATTGGTTGAGTGGTTTGACAAGAAGGATCTTGAAGTTTACTTTCGAGATTTGGCATAGTTGAGACAAATAGGTAACTTGGAGTCCTTCATTGGTGAGTTTCAGAGATTGGCAGTCATGGTGCCCAATATTTCTGAGCGTAGATTGGTAGTTCTCTTCATGGAGGGATTGACAGAGCCATTGAGAGGGTGGATCAAAGCCTTTGATCCTCCTTCATTACAGGTAGCTATGAAGAAGGCACACAGTATGGAGATGGCCGCCCCATCCCATAAATTTAACTTCAAGGGTACTTCTTCATCTAGAGACCATAAGTGCTCCAACACAGATACAGAGAGACCGTATTTTAACATAGATAAATCAGGTGTAAAGAATGACTCAAAGGCCAATCCAGCAGCACCACCTTTGGATCGTGAGGTGCTTAATGATCTACGTAGGAAGAAGCTTTACTTCTACTGCAAGGGTCCATATGATATCCATCACGATTGCCCTTTGAGGCCTAAGGGCAAGGCAAATCGTGTGATGTGGGTCTATTATGAGGATTCTGATTCAGAGGATTCCAAACAGTAGAATAGTTCTGAGGGGGTAGAGGCAGAGGCTTCAGGGCCTAAGGTAGAGGCAGAATTAGAGATTCACATACAGGAGGCACGCCTATCCAGAATTTAGTCGGATGAGTCATTCAGACTCTGTGGAGTTTTGGTAGGGCAGAAGGTTATCACCCTTCTTGATACAGGAGCCACACATAATTTCATAGATGCTAGATTTGTGGCAAAGCGTGGACTCACTACAGAAGATTTTGAGGGCATCAGAGTTAAGGTAGCCGATGGTCACACTCTTAGGTGTGAGTGTATGATTAGAGACCTCCCATTGCGCTTGAACAACTATGAGTTCAAGGCTGATTATTATGTGGTAGACATGGGTGATATAGACTTAGTCTTGAGTATGAAGTGGCTTCATTCCTTTGAGGAAGTTACTCTTCATCTTAAGGACATGGAGGTTTGCTTTAATGTTGATGGGAAGACACATGTTCTTAAGGCAATACGGGGCAGCAGCTTCAGATATATGTTTTTTCATTGGATGGAGATGCCTACGCCACCTGACATGATAGAGTGCGATGACGAGTGCACATTGGCACCAACACAAGAGAGATATGAGGATGAGCTTGGTCTTGAGGTGAGTGTAGTTCAAAAGTTATCACATGTGGTAGGGACTCAGCTTGCTGTTACAGTTGGTTCACCGGTTGATACGACTCTTTCTAGCCTTCACAATCCAGATTTAAATATTATTCAGGTACGGAGTTTGCTTGAGTTGCTTGCTGATTTTCATTTATGGATTGGATTTTGGGGTGCCTCTCTTAGTCCTAGAGGTGGACATGGCATGGAGTTTGCATTGATTGACAGCAGGGCAGGTCATGACTACATTTGGGATCCAGGTGGATTGATGGGTATATCATGCGGCAATTGCTTGAGGGCAAGCAATTTCAGGAGGGGTGGATTGTCATGTCCCCTTTTCAGTTGACATGTTTGGAGTTCATGGTTAGCCTATTATGCGACCCTCGTAGGCTGATAGGATGGTTAGAGGGTCTTGATGGAGATTGGAGTGGCTTCATTTAGCAGAAATTTTCTAGTTGGCTTTCGTTTGGGCTCGATTGGACATGTAGTGAGGGAGATATTAATATTTGATTTATTTAATCAAATATTAATTATTTGGTCTAATTTTAAATTAGAAACCCTAATTCTAATTTAAGAAAACCCTAATTAGGGCAAGCTTATCTTTTAAGGGTATAAGGGTTTCTCATGGAGGCCATTGTGAATTAGCCATTGATTATTGATTTGAAGAATTTCTTCTATGAAGACTGAGCCTAGGGTTCCAGGATTCCATTAGCATTGGAGAACGTTCCCTCTTCAGTGTGTGCAATTAAGAGGCTATGAAATATTAGCTGATCTATTGCCAAATTGAGAGATAGCTTCATCCAGAAGTTATCATAGAATTTACAGGGTTGAGAGATAACTTCACACAGAAGTTATTACAGATATTCTAGGTATTTATTTATTTATGTTTTGATTCAATAAATTATACAGCTAGAGATCTTCTATATTAGAGCCATATACCTTCAGATCAGGGGTTGAAAATAGGGAAGTTGTGCTTAATTGGTAGCCGTACGAAGTCCGTACAGGTTCGTACAGATCCATATAGACACTGACATCGACTGATAGAGAGCTTCCAGATATCGACATCGGCCGATTTGAGATCAACGTCGGCAGATAAGGACCTGGAGTGACCGACGTCGGCAGTATATCGACCGACGCCGGCGACTGTGTGTTTGAAATAGCAGGCTAAGACTTTCTAGAATTCAATTTGCACTTCTAGATTTGCAAAGCCAGGGTTTTCAAGACTGTATTTCATATTTATATGCATAATAGTGGACTGCAATTGTAATAGTTTAGAAGGACAAGTGATAAGATCTATGATTTACTATTGAAAAACTATATTATTGTTATCATTCTGAATTTATTCAATAGAGATTATATCTTTGTTCAGAGTTTTTTGTGTTGCTATATTTCCTATTTGGAGGGGATATTACAATGGTATCAGAGCTTTTGTCTTTGGTATCAGATTTTTGTGTCTTTCATATATCCCTAAGTAAGGGACATTACACTTTTCTTCACCAAAGTTGCAATCTATACTATGCCATCATGGTGAGGTGCTTACAAATAGTTTGAGAGATTGTTTGGATGAAAAATATTATAAAGGAGAACATGATAGTGTTATTTTTGCCTTATATATTTTTTACCATTCTATACACTATGGGAATAAGGACATACAACAGTCAAATAGGGAGTGTCTCAATCAAAGAAGGAATATTACTATTATGAGTTCTTATGAATTCCATAAGAAATTTCAAATGAAACATACAGTATATGACCTCAATAAATGGATAAAGGAGTTTATAAAAACCATGATTAATTGACAAGGACCCCTATATTCACCTACAAGTAGGGTTGTAGGCAGAGTACTCAACCCACACAACATTTTGGAAAATTGAGACAAAAAGGTCTCTTAAAGGTTCATAAGGAGAAAGTGTGATCTATATAGGCATGATATAAACTCAAGATAATATCAAGGAACCTTCCCATACCTCAAAAAGTTCTAGAAAACCCTATCTTAACCTATAATAGACCCTAAACAAGATTATTTCAGTCAAGAAAGGGAGACTCAGTCTTGTTTCAGCCAATTTAGAAGAATGTGCAAGAGGCCAAAAATAAAATGGAGGATAATAATTATTTCATCATGATAACATGAAACTCAAGACACCCTCATATTGGGTTAAAAGGGACTTTCATGTGGAATATCATAGTATACTAGGATAGTACCCTGCACAGTCCTGTACCTAAAAGTCTGTCAAGGCAAATGGAACAAGTTGAGAGGTCAAGACTCATTGCCAAGAGATAAAAATTTGTACAAGGCATCACTGTTACTTTAAAAATCCCATCCAATATTTTTTTTAATGATAAAATAAGGTAACACCTATTTATTTTTTCTTAGAGGTAGAGTACTTTTTCCTTGCATGAACCCTACAACTTTTGGAAGATAGGTGAAGTGGTGAGCCATAAAGCCTAAAAACCCTTAAATATGATTTTTAGAGATAGGATACATCTAATAAAATATGTTAAACCAACCTATAAGGATTTAAACTAGATAGGGTGGTCTAGGCAAGAAGGTTTGTAAGTAGACCTAGTTTAGACCACTCCTTTGAAGGATGGCTAAGTTCTCTTTGTCAAAAGTAGATAAATTTATTGGAAGATTATTGAAATGATAAACTTCTCATATATATAAATAAATAAAAATACCCACTATCACAAAAAATTCTAAATCCACAATCATCTCTCTAGCAACATAATAAGTTGGAAGCTGCAATCAGATTCCACATGTAGACTTCCTGCACTAGTGAGAAAAGAATAGGCCTAAAGACCAAATGAAGGGTAACTATCACTTCTCACATAAATAAATCCTCCCAATGTATGGAAACATGTTTTAGTAACCCTAGTAGATATGTCTTGGATATTATAAGGTAGGGGAATCCATCAGAATGTCATGTGAAGCCTAGGTTGTAGTCAAGTCTGTCAAGTATGGTTTATGCCTAAATTCAAATGGACAGCCATTCTCACTATTATATTGAAAGGAGAATTATAATAAGTTTTATAATGTTTATTATGTATTTTAAAGTGTGTTTAAACCTTTAGTTTGTATAAAAACCCATAAAGAAGCCATTTTTGGGCTTAAAGGCACTAAAACCCTACATGATATACAAAAAAGGACATGAATGGCCATATTAGAATGCTTGAAACTTCCATGACACTTTGAATTGGACATCAAGGTGTTTAAGAGAGTTATGAAGGGTCCCTAAGATGCCTTCAATGGATATTAGATAGAGCTTCAATATGCCAACTCTATGAACGAAGCCTAAGAGTCCAAGTGACTCTAAAACCCTCAAAGACCCAATTAGGAAGATAAGGCAAGTGAATAATAAAAATTGGGTGTAAAGGATATGTAAATGACTTGAGTATATATATTAATCACTAGGGGTCCTCCTCATGTAATTGAGTTATACCCTACCTGTACAAATGGTGTATAATAGGGATTTTTTTGATAGATTTATGTGTTTTTTAGGTATGGAGAAGTTTAAAAAGATGAAATAACCTTTATGATAAATATTATGAATTTTTTCATGTTACAATTCTTATATATTTAGTTATCTATTCTGATAAGTGTGTCTTTTATCTTCCTCATCTCAGCTAGTCTAGTGGGTAGATAGTGAACACTTAGTGAAAATGGTGAAAACTCTAATTGGGAAGCCTTTTAAAGATATATTAATGAAAATAATGAATTGGAAACTATTTATAGGTGTCATTATTTATTTTTCATGTATTATATTATATAAATGGAAGTCTTTTGAATGCCAAGTGTGAGAGGTGTATGAGAATGAGTCATTTATAACTATTGAAGATGATTGCTCATAGATAGAATAATATGGATGATTAGCGACCATTTAAATGCATGTAACATATTTTAAATAACCCCTCCCCTTTATATAAATCATCAAACCTAAACCTACTTAGTGATGAGGTAGTCTAATGAGGGAAGATCATTGAGACAGTTTCTTATGCAAACAAGAGAGAATTTATACCACATATGAAGTTAGACAAGTTTTAGGGAAATTTATCCTTGTTTTACGTTAAATACATATATATTTCCTGATTCCATGCTATTATAAATCATTCTCCTTTCTTGAAAAGTGTCTTAGTGACTCTTGATCTTCACCTTCTCTCTCTTCTCTCATAATTGCTATAAATACTAGCCTTTTTGGTTATTGTACGGATCTCTCCCCCTGAGTATGGTGAATCCATAATAAATTTTTACCTTGAAATAATAAATAATTATGTTTTACCTCATTCATAATCTCATTAAGTTAATTTTATGGTTATTGGTCTTGTACAAGTGTATTTTTCTTACCTTGACATGTTATCCTTCCTAATGCCTTGTGTAATTTGAAAGCTCTATTTTTTAGGTCAAAAATAAGTGTCTAATGTGTATTTTGGGTTTAGTGAGTAGCTTATTCATTAGTTTTTATATAAGTCATATTGTCTAATTCCCCTTAACTTAGGCTCTCTTTAAGACCCCATGCTTGAAACATTGATGTAGAAGAGGAGTGTTCAATTGGATGAAGTGTATGTGTAGGCTTCTATTTGGTTCCAAGTGCATATAAGTGGTGTGATTAGAACATATATTTGGTGTATAACCTCCCCTATATTATATATATCCTTCTCCCATTTCACCCCCTAAAATTTTGTAGTAGGTTTGATCTATAGTGGTACATCAAGGGAACTAGCCTAATCTAGAGATCCACCTCAATTTTGGGTCACCCATAGCCCTGAGGTGGTTCCATTGTGCCACTTGAACAAGGAAAGAATTTTCATTTCCTCAATGTGTGAAAGTTAAAGTGACAACATCTTCCATGGAATCCATTCCATATTTATTATTAATGTAACCCCAAGCAACCCTTCACCCCTTGATTTCTCACTTATGGCCCAATTTACTAAGAAAACCATAATGGTGATCCATGTATGGATACAATAATTGAAAGGAGAATAATTTTAAAGGAAAGAAATGGTTATCATTGAATAATTAAAAGTGGCCATGTAGTTTGACAAATCCAAAAACACATTAAAAATATTGAGAAGGAAGACAAAGATGGTTGTGAATAAGCCTATTGAACATTAAAATCAAGAGGAGTTATTCTCATTGACTAAGAAAAGGAAGACAAAACATAGATACATCAATGATTTTGAAGAATATCATACTAATATGTTACATGTAAATGAAGGAGTAATCAATCAAATGTTTTAGGGATTACAACAGTCTAAAAAGAGGGGAGGAAAAAAATTGATTGAGTTCCCTAGAGATATAATTGATAATGTACAGAGCTATGCTAAGACTCTATACAAGATATTATGCTCTATAAAATTAAAAATATCACAATATCAACTAAAATTGGGAAATTTGGTCATGTTTTATTAGTCCATGAAATTTTGGGATGCCAAATTGAGCTTCATAGTCAAAACAAATCAACAAGAGGAATAGAACACATAAATCTGCTAATAGCACCTCATGTGCTTTTTTCTCAAAATCATGTAAGTACCAAGTGGGATTATTTACTAGAGGGGCATCAAGAAATTCAAAGGTTTGTTTAAAAATTTATAAGCAAATAATAAAATAATAATCAAATTGTTAAATATATGATTATTAGAGGCATGTATGCACAACTAGGCCAAATAGATACCAAACATGTTATTGAAATTTTGTTAAATATTACAACCAATAAATTTAAAGCATAAGTATAAATCACTAATTATAAAGTTAATGATTATGTGTAGTTAATTACATTATCTAGAGATAAGGTAGCATAGACTAAGACACTAAATGCTTCTTTTAGATCTTCTATGTTCATATATAGTAATTTGATGGATAAAATTACAATATTATTCATAAAGTCCCACATTGATTTTGAGACTATTGAGATATATTTTGCATTAAGCATGGGTGAATATAATAATTTATATTAACAAGGGAACTTGTCCACTTTAGTTGTGCATCATCATCTCAAGATTAACCTTTGACAACTACATTTATTTTCCCTAGATACATTGTATATATTTTAATAGTACAAGTGCTCATTACCTTGAAGACTATTGATCCTACACTACTTCCTTCAACAATAGTTAAACTTCAACTCAAACTCTAATAATAATGGTTAATCATGTTATTTTAGTATGATATTCCACAATGGATCCTTATTTATTTAATTTAAGTTACACATGTACTTCTAAGTAAGATTTCGTGCAAGTCTTTGTCTATTTTTATCATTAGTTACGACTTATTTTGTATGAAAAAAGATTTGAGTTTAAATTTGGATTATATTTAATATATAATAATCATGAAAAAGTTACATGTATTTTTGACACACAATCCTAATTTAGATGTTTTAAAATTAGACTAAGCTTAGATGATGAGGCATCCCCATCCCAAGATATAAGTATATGTTTATCCCTCATTCTTAAAGGAGGATAATTTTACAATTGATACAAATAAGGAGATTTTTTAATTGTTTTATAAGTTTTTTTCTAAAAAGTTGTCTCTTTTAAAAAAATTATGTCTTATGAGTAATTTCCATTAAGTAGGTATAATATATAATAGGTTGTGTGAATATTTGTTTAGAATTATTAAAATTGGATGAAATATTAATTTGAGTGATCATTAATTATAGATCATAAATATTATTGGATATAGACATGGGATATTATATGAAATATAATTATAGCCATATATTTGATTGTATTCAATGAGTATGTTGCAACTATTTCATTTGATGATTAATTGTGTCTGTATGTGTATTGTGATAACATCAATTTGTATTAAATATTATTTCTTGACATTTTACTTTCCTAGGATAGAAAGAGATTACTTGTAAGGTTTTGTTACTTTTTTGAGTCATATACCCCCTTATTTTATGCCTTACCCTTCCATACTTTTTATTTTTTTGGGTAGATTCACCATAGACTAGATCTTCCCTTCCACCTCAATTAAAACTAGACATCCATCACATCTGAAACATCCACAATTAATAACCAATTTTCTCACCATTACTCCACCATGTGGTTATTTATAAAACTAATACTTTCAATTCATGCCTTGGAGTGAATCTTTCAATGATCCTAAAATTTTATGGACCTTCCCATAAAAACCCTTGGTGTGCATATAGCCCACATCAACACCATGTTAATAATTAATATTTTAGACTTAGAAATGATTTCATTAGTATCCTATCATTACATATATAATCCAAAAATTATGTGAAAATATCTAAGATGCTACTCAGGATCACATTTAATGTTATATAATGGAATTTTAGGTGCTACAAAACCCATGGGTAAAGGATGTTATTAATACATATATACCTATGATTAATTTATATCTATAAATATGTATTTGTGTGTGTAGGGTCATTAATGTTAGGCCAAGGGTAAATTTATTATATGCAATATGAATATAGAGTGAAGTGAACCTCCCTGATATGGTTTTGTATGTATGATATTTAACCATTGACAACTTGTATAACTACATAAATTATATTCCTTCTCCTTGAAAACCTAGGTCCATTTATGAAAATTAGAAACTTTTAAAAAGTGAGGAAGTGTAATTAGACTGACCTATCCCCAATCACCTAACTAATGATTGACTGATACCTGCATATCTAATCATTTGAAGAAGGAAGTTAAGCCACACATGTTCCTTCCACTTAATGTGATTTTGTAATTGTTTTCTTTCACTATATGAATGCACATAATTATTAGGATTTTATACTTGATAATGTTGTGTTTTTAATTGGTTTGGTATACTTTAGTATTAGATGATGATTACTCCTAGTGACTGATTTAAAATTTAGGAAGAATATGAAATATTTTATCAATGTGAATAAGTGTGTTTGATAGATACTTGAGAATTTATATGATGAATATTATTGACCTTGATTTGTATTCTTATGCACTCAATCGAGTAATTTCCTAAGATATCAACATGCTAGGTTAATGGGTCGACTTATGTGAATGATATTATTTAAAAAAAACTTATTTATAGGTGAATTTAAGTAATGCTAACTTTAATATAGTAACATTAACATTAATATGTGAGAATGATGTTACTATCTAAGATATTGAATGCAAATATGGTGATATAGAAATGTCTGAGTAGGACATTCAATAGATTTAACATAGTCTAAGAGGTTCATGTATGTGTTTTATAGTAACTTTGAATGGATCGGGCTCATAAATTACATGCAGGTATGTGGGTAAGGAGAATAAGAGTTTTTTGAAGATGCACAAGTCATGTAGGATAAATATAGGTGAAGATTGAAATTTCCAAGTGTCAAATTACAAAATTTTATTATCAACAGAAGGTAAATTTTTTCACCTTACCTATTTTTTGAGATCTACATATTGATGGCATCAATTTTTCAATAAGATAAATGTGTTTTTCTAGAATTTATAATTTATTGACTATTTTTTTGGCTAGATTGTTGATGTGCATTTTGACATGACCAACAATTAGGTAGGGGTTGTTAATATTTGGACTCTCTTGAAAGGAAGGAGATACCAAAAATAAAATACCTCCCAAAGGTCTAAATACACTAGGAATTGGTATACTAGTCTTCGCTTAGTTGGTTGATGTGAACTATTCTATGTAAGGGGCCCATTTTAATGATTTAAAACATAATTAACTCTGACTAAAAGTTCAAAAAAAGGTTACACACTTAACTTTGGATAATTTTGTGAGGTTTATCCTCCAATATAAATCAAGCTTCCAATATTTAGTTCGTAACATAAGCTAAGTTTTCTCTTTATTTTATCATGTCTATGAATGTAAAAATGCAATAATGATTATAAACTTTGACACACACACACAAACAATAAATCAATCAAGATAAATATTTAAATTTAGATTTTTATGTTCCTAGATTATCCCAATCATAAATAAAGAATAAAATATTAGGAATAAAGAGATAAAAGGCCTATTGCAAACACATATGAACTTAGAGTTACTAACTGAGTGAATCTAATGAAACTAATCTTTAGTTAATCCAAAGCTAGTATAATTCCAACTGCATATCATGAAAGATTCTAGGGGGAAAGTGACCATAATAAGGAAGGACATAACTAACATAAAATGTGCAGGGAATGACCATGGAAACTTAATAGTCTTCCAATTATTAAGATTTTTAATTTTTATTAAAAATATCTTTAAATTAATACATTCATTAAATACTCAAAAAAATATATGTAACAATGAGGATCAAGATGGAAAAATGAAGAGATTATCCTAAGAAGTAAAAATAAAAATTTTGGTTCTACATGTCTCTCTCATAATCACAAAGAGAAAACACTTTTTATGGAATAAGATTTTATATTATATAGGCACAAATGTATGAGGAATTAAAAATGCAAAATTAAATTCAAATTTACCCACTAATGGGATAGCTACAAAAATCATCAATGTGGCTAGCCCACTTGCAGTTTATTGGGAATGAATCCTACTCAATTTCATCATGAAAATATTAGAAACCATAATAGACTAAATCAAGAATGAATGCCCATGGGGAGAATGCAATTGAGATTGCATTGGGGTATTAAATTTTACACATTGTGTGTAGTTAGATCCATGCCTCTTTAAGGCCTATATTTTATCCTTTATACTTCATGCTTAATCCTAATGTGTAGGCCATGATAATTATTCCCACCTTATTCATGATTTAATTGGACTACGATTTGATTTTATAAATTAAATTGGATATGTAGTCTATTATCAACCTCTTAATGATTTTGTTGGCTAGATGATCCATAAAATTTATGCTCATGCATTGTTGGTTACGCAACCAATATTTCTTTTTATCATTAATATTTGATCCCCAATTATACTTTTGAGATGCCATGATAGATACATAATAGGGTTTGATGGATCCATCATATTGATATTTTTGGGTTCTAAGAAGTTACCATGTGATGTATTCTCATATTCTTCTTAATTTTCTTTTGTTTCACTATTGCCTCTACTTCTATAGCCTATAATTTTTTGATTTGGTAGCTTATTGTAATCTGTGGGTTTTGGCTTTACATATTGATTTTATCAATTTCATATCCATGTATCCTATATATGTCATCTTATACACTTGATATTTTGGATTTTCCACTACCATGCATCTCTCCCTCAACTCTTAATACTTTTTCTAGCTTCAAGTTCTTTTCTTAAGACTTATCATGCAAAATATGCAATGATAATCTCACAAAAGGGGGAGCCTTTATTCATTCTTCATAACTTATAAAAGACCCCCAAATCATTAATTTTGAATATTAAAACCTTTGTATCTTTTGTTATCATGATTATGTTTGGGATTTGACCTTCAAAACTTTTATCTGGACCAAAAGTTGAGATACAATTCTCACAAAATTTTGTGCGAGCCTTTTCTTCTCTTTTTCATGACTTTGATGTCGTGACATTTTTACCAAGACCCAAGTATTTCAAGTTTTTTCTTTGATCCATTTAAGAAAATTTAAAAAAAAAATTGTCTTTTCTAACTTATGTTTGAGTATTTTTTTTCAAAAAGAATGTTCGGACTAAAAGTTCTAACTAATCTTTACAACATTTTTTTAAAAAATCGATAAACTTAGAAAATTATCACAAAGTCTTTGGGATTTATGTAGACTTTCATTTGTGAATTTTGTTTTTAAGGTACAATCCTTTGTAATTTTTTTATTATAACTTTTGTTTTCAAAATTTTTGACCAAATCATAACACTTTTTCTTAAGACCTAATACTTGAACAATTTTTGTGAAGTCTTCAAAACTTTTGTCTTCTTCACAATTTTTGTTGTTGAGCCTTTATGAAAAATTTATAACTCATTATTGACATTTTTATTGAAGAGTAAAAGACTTAGAAAATTCTTGCAAATACCCCCTCCTTTTTGAAAAATGTGAAGGCTGGTTTAAAACTTTTAGACTTAGCCCTTTCTACCAAAATTTTGACTGAAATTTTAAAACCCTACAGGAAAAATATGAAATATATAGTTGATGATCCAATTTAAAAATGAAATGAATAAATATTTGAAGATAAATAATTAAGGTAAAATCCAAAATTTGACTAAGTAAAGAACTTGAAAACCAATGGTTATGAAAATGTAAATTAAAATGACTAAGTCCAAAGCCAAAGATGACTAAGTACAAAATCTAAACCATGAAATGACTTAGTAATTTACTTGATAAAAAGCCAATTTAATCCATTTTAAAGAAAATTAACTAATTTAAATATTAATACATTATAAAAATTTAGTGATTCATATTTAAATTGAAGTAGAAATAGAAAAATTACTCAAAAAAGAGGTTAAAAACTCTAAATAGTTTAGTAATTTACACAAACCTAACAAAAAATAGTCTAAAAGTAAGATGTAAAATGTGTTTTGAAACATAATAAAATAAATAGACTAAGAATTATTAAATTAATGTAAAATTAGGCATTAAAACTATCTCACTCCTAGATAAAATCATAGACTGAACTAAAGAAATGCAAAGACATTAAAGTAAACCCCATTCAGTCACTTGTAACTAATCATATAATAGATTTCCAAGAAGGATGATTTGAACCAATCAACCAAAATTAATTCCTAAAATGTATAAGACCAAATTTGAAATCAAAAAGTGGGTCCTTATTTTCATCTTAAAAATGGGGTTTGTTGTGCAAAAAACAATAAATGGTGACTCTTTCTAGGAAATAATATTGAGTATTTCAAGAATCTAGAATCTCTGATTTCATGAGTAGAAATTGCATTAGGTATAAGAAATTACTCAGAAAAACTTAAATTCAAAGGCACTAAATTATATGGGAATAAGTGACATACTTATCCATAATCTTGATAAAACCATATGTGTGTGTAAATAAATGATTGATTCAATTAATTTACATTCACATGTATTAATTCATATTTGCATAAGGTTTGAACTAATGAAGGAAAAATATTTTACAATTTGATTTTGGGGGAAGTGGTGTGGGAATTAATCTACTACCATCCAAGCATTTATAACCCTGATAGAGATACCTATGATCCCTTTTAAATTCTTTACAACACTACTAACCATGTCAAAAAGCCTGTGGTAGAGGCTCTTGAAATCACCCTTTTGAGGATAATTTTAGATCTTATATTTTATATTTTAGCTCAATTATTTTGAAAGGAGATTTTATAATTTTATCCATAGAGGGTGTGGGACCAAGCCATAGGTATAAATAATTTAACAAGTTCATGACAACTCAATACAAACCAAAATCATAGGAATGTTACATTTTTCCTATATATATTTCCTTAAGTGCATTAGATGGTTCTAATCAAGAAAATAATTATTCTAAAATTTTCTCATTATATAATGAGTCATTGACCTCTAAAATTTAGTAAATGAACAAAGTAAAAATAATAGTTCACACAAGTTATTCGAGTAAAATTATGATTAAGATCTTTTAGTGCCACCTCTATTACCTTTACAATAGCCCCATATTTCATTTATTTGATTAACAAAGGAAACATGGGGTAAAAAATAGTCAGGACAAACCTAATGATGAATAAAAATAGAAAACAAAAAAATCAAACCTAAATTAGCAAACAAGGGACAAGAAATAAAAATATAAAGTAAAAGAGAAGTTATTTACAAGGGCTTCCTAGCCACTCAAGATTGGAAGTAACACTTGAAAAATTATCCATTGACATATAATGGAACATCATCACCAATAAGACACCTTAGACAAAATGCATTCTTGACTAGGAGTTTAGAGATTTGGTAAGGAACCAAGCCATAATGCATCAAATTATCCTTCTTGTCCCTTTTGTTCATGATTACTATCCCATAAGAGGACCAGATCTGAGATCTGAAAGGCCTTCACTTTGGCCCTTTTGTCAAACCATAATTTGACTAACTCTTGATGTCTACTGAAGTGCATCAAGGTTACATCTCATTTTTATTCTAACTACTTGAGGTTCAAGAGGTAGGCCTCTATTGGATCACTAATTTTGAGGTACTCTTTAGTGAACATCAAAGTAGGGATCTTTAGATTGGTTGGGAAGATAAGATCTTGACCATGTACAAGATGATAGGTGGAGGTCCCTAAATATGACTTGATCCTAGTTCAATTTGACCATAAAGTAAATTTAAGAATATTATGCCAATCCCTTGGGTTTATTCCTAAAATTTTCTTAACTACATTCAATAAAATATTATTTGTTGATTTATCTAGCCCATTACCTTATGGATAATGATTTGAAAAAAATTAAGAGTTACCTAATGATAATAATCCCATTCAAGGAATTAAAAGGAGGAGAAAGTAGGGCCATTATCAAATACTAACATGTTAATAATACCAAAACTTGTAGTAGTGTGCTCCTCTAAGAATTGAAAGACTATGTCTATGATGTAATCTAACAATGGTTGGGCTTCAACACAACGAATATAGTAATCCATCACTATGAGGATGAACTTATGGCCAATACAAGAATTAACATTGATGCCCCCCACAAAGTCCAATACCCATTTAACAAAGGGTTGGGCCTTCATGATTGACAATAGTGGCATAGTTGGGGTACATTCATAGGGTGAAATAACTTGGTAAGTGTCATAATTCCTTGCATATAGATGAGAATCCTTGAAAATATATGGCCAATATTAGCTTGCCCATAGTATTTGATAAGTATTATTACTCCTTAAACAATTCCCAATCCTATATTTCCCATGGAAATATCTAAGTACTACAATTATTTCCTCTTTATTTAAGCACCTCAAATATATGCCTTCTTGGTTTATTCTATATAGGTCACTAACATTGATCATAAAATGATTGTTTATCAAGTGCAGTACCCTACGCTACATGGAATTCATGTGCTTTTGACACTCATTATTCAACAAATATCCAACTATATCTACCTACTAGTCATCATATGTGATGTCATGCACCAAGTATTATTGACAAATGGTTTGGGGGTCTAACTCAATGATGGTTTTATAGATTTATTGTCCATGGACAATTTTCGTTGACTGTAGATTTGGGTCAAACTCTAGTAGTATGGCTATCCATATATAATGTCTTTCTCCCAATTAATTCCTCATTAATAGGGCCTTGATGGTTGAATTAGGTACCATAGCAAACACCTATTATACAAAATGTAATGCCTAAACTTTTTAATAGTTGTTATCAAATTAAAGTCGTATTTATCAAGTGTGAAATATCTAAGTTCAACAATATTGAGTGGTGTTATCATATGTTCCTAAAGCATCAAAACATGCTAAGGATGATGATAGTCATGATATACTCCATGTATGTAAAATAGTGTATTATATTCATACAACAATTTGGATAATAGAAAAATAGTAAACATTAATTATCCTACATTATTTAGGAATTAAGAACAACTAGTGTTTCATAAATGAAAATAATGAATTTATATTAACTAGATAGAAATCAAATAAAAAATTACACACAAGAATGCACTTATGAAACATACTAAGAAATCTCCCAGGTAACCATAACTGGATATATATTTATTTATCTCTTCAAAAGTAGAACCCTCTTATTAAAAACAAATGTATATATAGACGTTTCTAGTCTATGAATGTTCATATTCTTCTTGTAATTGGTGCCAAAAGTGGAGTCTCTTCATATTCTAGCCTATTACAAGTTGTAATGATAGGACAAAATAGACTTATATAATGACAAAATGAGTACATAAAATATGAAATTAGACAAATATCCTATGCAACTTTACAATCTAAATTCTTATACCAACACTTTCCAAACATTAAAAGTTTATCTCATCCCAATATAATGTTGCATGATCTCCAACAATACAAAAGTGAGCAAATTCTAAGGAAATGGTTAGACCAGTAAGATTTGATGTAACAGCTCAAGGTACCATTTCTGATTTTCATCTCTTACACACTGATTAGTCATCATTTTGGGTTTTCAACTAAGTAGCATACCAACCGACCACCATTTATAAGTTTTCAAGAGGCTGACATAATTATATGTCCACCTTTTATGTGTTTTCAACCATCCTAGCCCCACTTACCAAGTCATCCCCAATACAAAATGTTATACAAAACTTTCAAAATCTATCCTTTGCATAGTACTTAACTTGATGGTGGTGACATGAATGAAAATGATGATTGACTAGAAGAGTCCTCAGACTAAGACTACATGGCCTTACACTAAGTGATGATATGTTGGATCTCTAAAGGTGTCTTATACATATGTATATTGATAATCTAGGCAACCACACTAGAAAAGGGGGTCATATCCATCTTTAGGCATTCTAATCTAGCATCACTTCTTAGACAAACCATATCAAGGTATGCAATAAATCATGTTATCCAATGATCAGCTTGAGATCTATATCATTAGTTATGCCAAAGGTTGCCTTGGTATTTCTAACCCTTGTCTAAATCTCTCGACTCAGCTTCTCCATTTTATCTATGTGTCATTGAGCTTAGAGGCCAATGAATGAACTATGAAAAAATTGGCTCTACCAATTTATAAGGTTATCACACACATTATCCCTAACATTGAGTAAATCCTAGAGTGCTTCATCCTTTTCCTCCCTAGTGGTAGTGTGGCTAGCCATGGTTGTTTTGGTGGTGGTGGCCTTTGTAAAGTCTATGCTAAAACTAGCTAAGCAGGTATCCAATTGTTGCTTGTAGTCTAACAAGTTGTATGTGACCTACTATGATTAAATTGTAGTAGCATCAAACATTTCTTAATAATATTCAAGTATTATTATGAGTGTTCTAGCCTCAGTCTTAACATATTGATTCAATGTGTTGACGATGCTAAATTTCTACGTTTCACACCAATCTTTTATTATCTCAAAGGCAAGTGTCTTAAGTCTGAACTAGTTAGACATTACATGGTCTTTGATTACTCAAGTGACCAACTCAAGATAATTATCATCGATAAGTTTGGAAACTTCATGTAATCAAGTCATTAAATCAATATTCTAAGCCTTGTATTGATTAATATCCTACTCCATAGAGGTGGACTTCTATGTAATGGACTCTTAGAATGATGCAAATCCCTCTAACTTTTTTTTTAAATGGAAATCTAGAGAAATCCAATGAGACCTAATAATGAAGGAGGAATGTTTCCAATGTTCTTGTAGTCATTCAAGGGTTATCTCATGACATGGACACAAGTGAAAGTGAAGAGGTGGTACACCGAGCACCTACAGTTGAAACATCCCATAGCTAAACTCCTCTTAGAGGTAAAGATAATTATTATGTACTTTTCGTAGCTATAAATGTATCTTCTTCTTGATCTATCTACTATGATCCCACTAGGTGTTGTATAGGGAGTTATTATTGCTACACTATAGCATCTACTATAATCTTGATTTTTTATACAACATCTTCATCATGTTTCATTTTGTCATTCTCATCTACTTTATTGTTAAGCTCATCCTTCACAACTTTATTTTTCATTTATTCCTCCTGTAGCTTTTGTGCACATTCTTCTTCCTTATTCTGGTACTCGAGGGTAACAACCTTGTATTATTTGGCCTTAGCCTATACTTGTGCCATTAGGTTAACTTGAACCTTGGTTAAATTTGATTTTTTTTGTTGCACTTCAACCTCCTATTTATGCAGGGCTGCATCTTCTTTTTTCTTCTTCTTTTTATCTTCCTCAACTTTTTTTTTGTGAGTGGCATACTCCATAACCTTCTTTGCCTATGCTACTATGTCCTATTATTACTTATATTATTCCACCATGGCCTTAGTAGTGAGAGAAAACTTTGTTTTTTCTTATCTTCATCCATCTTCTTCTTGTGCACCTTTGACGCCTATTTTTTTGCATTAGCAACTTCTTGCTTCTTCTTGGCCACCTCAAGAGCCTTTTATTGGTGAGCCTTTATGTTATGGGCCTTTTTGTGGCCTCGACTACTTCAACTTGATGACTTGTTTATTGATCTTAATTTTGTTGTACCTACTCCATTTGTCATTTCTTTTTTTCCTATCTGACTCATTATTCTAGTGTGCGAGCTACTTCTTCCCATGAATCCTATTGTTCTTCAATTTTATATTGTTTTGGCATGAGATCTTAGACCTCTAAGGCTTGTTACAAAGGTGTAAATTCACTTAGATGGTCTATGGGTTGGATATGTTCTTTATTATTCCCTAAAGTAGCTAGCCTATATTTGGGTGGTGGAGAAGTTGAAGATGGAGAAGGATGCACTTCATGCACCATGGGTGTCCTATCAAATGTGCATTACTTGAGGGTAGGAAAAACCCTAGACTTTTATCAAGTTATAGGTCTATGCATTAGAGACTCTTTTGGAATTTATGATAGTAGAGAAAAGATGTTGATAGTTATGAAGGTGGTAGAAGGTTGCTGCTAGAAGAAGTCAACCCTTTACTACATCTTCTCAACTTCTTCACATATAGTGTTGATCACAATGGATCTAGGGCATGGTGGTAGTTCCACCCAAAGACTTGGAGGAAACTTCTTACACACTTTGAATATGTACACTACCTTCCAAAATAAATCCTTCTCCTCCTCCTTTAAATAAAAATATCCTACCATATCTTTGACCATCACTTGGTAAACCTTCTACTCATCTATTCCCATCTAAGGTATCCCAAAGGAGATTATGATCTAGATAACCTTAGGGTCATCTAGCTAGGTTGTGATTATTTGTGTCTTGCACTTTAGTAGCGGAGATGGTGGTTATTGTTCAATAGAGAGATTATGCTTTCCTTTTTGCTATAATGAAATTTTGTCTTCCAATTATTGTTTTACTAAAGGGACTGCTATGTCAAGTGGTATGGCTTAGAGTGGTGTTGCATTCCTGACCGCATAGGCTTTTTTCTTAGAAAATTTGGTCTATGCCATGTCCATGGTAATAAATAATGGGAGTATTCCAAATAGTGACCTTGGTATACCATTAATGTAGATGAACACACCTTTTAGAAGTAAGGTGATAACAATATGTTATCCCAGGTATTGCATGATGTCTAGAGGCACCCAAGGATGTGTGGAAATTAGATCCAAAGACTCTTCCCATCATGTTCTAAATTTACCCTCATGCACTAGGGTACCATTCTCAAGTGTCCATATTAGGACGTAGAATTGCTACACTAACTAGTAGTCAGTGTTAGGGTGTACCTCTCCATCATGGGACTTCCATTGGGTGAAACACAATAGAAAGATGAGAAATTGGTATTGAAAGGTCTAATTAAAAGTCATGCAACATTTATCAAATTTTTAAAGAAAATCATATAAAAAATATTTGGGCTAATTGAACTACTTATTGTGGTGGATCATGTGATGTGCAATGTCCACCACCCCTTTAAGAATTTGCTTTATTGACTTAGTGGTCTGCTTTAATCTTTGTGTGATGTACTAACCAAGATGTGCATTGGTTTGTCTTAAATTTATTCAACTAGGATTATTCTAGATCCCTAAACATATAAATATATAACCTTTTGAAGGATATGAGGAATTATTATCTTGTATGGAGTAAGAGAAACACCTCACATTAACATGCCCAAATCTTGGGCCATTGATTCAGTGTTGATGACCATAATGGTGTCACAACCAATGTAAATGTTGTCATAATTATAGTGGTTAATAAATATTTATATAATATGCTTCAACTCACAAAAGATTTGCATTTAAAGTAGGAATTTGATGTTTATGTTATAGAATAAATTTGGGACTATAAGATCCAATGGTTGTATAGCATCAATGAGATATATTTGAACAATTTTTTTCTCTACTGATCATAGGTAATCAAATGGCTCTAGATTAGTGAATTTTGTTTGCCAAATTGTAAGTTCAATGCCCATTAATTACTTTTTAGTGTTTTTAAAGTTCCTAATGAGATTCAAATGATCTATAATCTTTGAATAGTGAAATTGAAATTTTTTTTGCTTTGTGCATAGTATAAATTTGCTCAACTCTTGAATATTCAGCTCATAAAAATATTTACAAGAATGAAATACAGACTTGGTTCATAACATTATGCCTTTATAAATTTCATGGCTATTAGTTTTTGTGTAAATTTCATGTTTAGCTATCCATTAAATATAAATATGAATATTGATGTGGTAAATCTTATTTGATTTGGTAATTAAGGTAATTAGTCATTTGTGCATGCATCAAGATACACCATTATGTTATTTGTTGTCCATACTAGAGTACGAATGGATGATATTGACTAGTCATTGATTTAATGAATATCAGATCAATCAAACATTAGATTTGGCATTAATTTCTTGGGGATGACTATTATATATTTGAGATCTTGGCTGATGTGACTTGACTATATATTTCCCACACTTAATTTATTTATTTTGATCCTATTGACATCAACAATGGTGCACCTAAATTATTATGTGCACAGTTGGCACAATCTATACTTATTATCTTGGTTCCCAAAATAGACTAAAGAGATCATTTATAAACACACACATTAAAAAAAAACACATAAGAAAACATTCAAAAATAGAGACCCTAATATACATGGTGTTACTTAGCACCCACTCATTTGATAGAATGAGATCAATTAAGACTATTGGTAGTAGGGCTTATGCATATAACCATTCACCCACTGTAGATATCTCAAAAAAATGGTTTATTACTATGATATTTTATGTGCAACTTAATTCCTTTTCTATCCAATCTATAATTTACCAAGGAATGCTTAGAAGCAACTATCATATAACATAACCAGTTCATCTTTATGAAATTCCTTATGGCATAGATTTTTATTATGCCATAATTTTTAGCTCTGCTTATGAACTTATTGTATCCAAGATGTTCTACATCGATACTCATCCATACTATTGAGTTTGAATATCCTATTTGTTAGAGACTCATGATCTCCTAGTCTGATAACCATTACAATGCATAGACTAGGTACCACGTATTCCATTGGCATAATTGCTTCAAGCCCATAGATGAACTAAAATGAATTAAAACATGTAGCCCTTTTATAGTGTGTTTGATAAGCTTAAATAATTTTAGGAATGTAATCTTCCTAATCATCCCTCTTGACATCATAGATTTTTCTCAACATCTTGCCCAACACTTTACTAAAAGCCTCAGCTTGGTTGTTAGCTTGCGGATGGTACAAAAAAATTTTATGATAAGAAATCATGAATTAAATAGTAAGAGTTTTGATTATATTGTTAAAGAAGTGTGTCCCTCGATCATTGATGAGTTTGATGGGGAATAAAATTCTTGTAATATAATCTCTCATAGTGATAACAAACTATGCTTTACTACATTTACTTAGAGGATTAATAGGTCCTACAAAATCAATGCCCCACTGTTCAAAAGATTTTTTGACTAACAATATATGTAAGGGAATTTAATCCTTATATAGTGGCATATCCATTTGTTGACATACATCATAATTATGTGCTACTCTATATGCATATTGAAATTTTTTTGACCAATAAAACCCACTCTATAATAATTTCCTTATACTAACTTCTCTGATAAAATTACCACCTATTATTCTTTAGTGTGACTCTTGTAAGAGTTGTGGTTATTCATGTTCTATAACTATGTTATGTATTAATTCATCCTTCACCAAATGATACAAGAGCCCATTTATAATAGTATATGGAAAATCTCTAGTGACAAAATACTTCTTGTCTCTTTCTTGGTAGTGCATAGGGAATACTCCTTATTCTAGGAAATTAGCTATTGCTTCAAAAAATTTGGAAATAATAAAAATGTGAAATAGATGGGCATCATGAGAATATTCCTATTGTTATTTTGGTTCTTCTCCATTATGATGTGACTGAGATGATCTAGCCCCACATTTTATCTTCTTGGCTTGACATTAATGCGAAATTAGAAATATTGAAATAACATCAACCATCTTGAAATGCATCCTCTGAGCATAGGCTTATTGACTAGGTATCATAGAGCTTGATGATTCATGAAAAATTAAAATGGTGTCATAAGAAGATAATGTCAAAAATTTTGTAGTGAAAACACTATAGATAGTGCTTCCCTTTCATTTGTCATGTAATTATTTTCTATGTCAAATATATTTTTGCTTACAAAATGAATGGGGTGGTCCAATCCACCTTCTCTTAGATACACAAACACAACACTGAATGCAATACCAAAATAATCAATGTGCACATGAAAAGGCTTGTTCTAATTTACAAAGATGAGAATAGGCACAATGACTAGTCATTATTTCAATTTTGTGAAGGTTGCTTGACACTTATAAGTCTAGACAAACTTCATACCATTGTGTATCAAATATTCAAATGGATATGAAATAACTACATATCCCTTGATAAACTTATGATATTACCCTATATGGAGTTGACTAGTAGAGGCATACTAAGAATGATTGCAATTTTGGGCTGGTCAACTAAAATCCCTTCATTACACACTACATGACCTAGCAGGACACTAAAAGGTGTAAAAAATAAACACTTATTTAAATTTAATAAAATGCACAAATCTCAACATCATTTTAACATGAGGTGAATATTGTAAAAGTGTTCTTTAAACAAATAAAATACTTCCCAATCATCTAGATATACTTCTAGGAAGTCATGAATGAAATCCTTAAATGTAGTCACAACTACTTAAAAAAACTATAGGTGCATTATTAAGGCCAAAAGGCATTACCTTGTATGCAAAGGATATCCATTCTATGGCAAAATTGATTTTATCTCTATCTTCTTCTACAATTGGTAGTTGATGATAGCCACTAAACCCATCCATGAAACAGTAAACTTCATGACCTATGATAGATTCCAAAACTTCATTTATGAAGGCAATAAAAAATGGATCATTCACACATGCATCATTCAAAATTTGATAATCACCACATACTATAATCTCCCCTATTTTATTAAGCTGTACTACTATGGGACTAACCCAATATGCCTTTTCTATGGGATAAATTATACCTAATTTTTACATTCTATCCAATTCAGACTTTACTTTTAACTTCATGTTTGGATTCAACTTGTATGGTCATTTATTTATGGGTCATGTGCACTCCTTGAGTTTGATATGCATTTTTCCTAGGGATGGATCTACTCCTCTGACCTTTAAATTTATTATGGTAAACACATCTTGATAATCTCATAGGACTTCCATATATTTTAAAACTTCTAATTTAGTCTAGTAATCATCTATATGTGCCAATTTATGAATCTCATCACTTATAATATTTTCCATGTGGTTTTTAATAGGTTACTAATAAATCTTACGCTTTTTTTCAATAACATATTCTTATAGAAAATTTTCCCTTCCTTTTCTTGAATCTGTATGTTGCACAACTTGTCTTCTTCAGTGGGTTCTGTGATTGGGTCCCTTAATGGTTCTAGTGGCCATTCAGGTTCAAACAAATCAATCAGATTGATATCACCATCAGTAAATAAATCTTCAATTTCCTCTTCTTCATCCTATATTTGGTGGCATGATTACATAAGATATTTTTATTCCATCTTGGTATATTTATATCATTATAATTTTATATTTAGATCACAGGTTATGTTGTTCTACATAGTAGACTTTGTCATGGTGATTAAATCTTTTGTGTACCCATGGAATATGAAATGTTTGATTTCAATAGTGCATTATAAACCAGAGAATTCTCATCTTCAAAGACAAAATTTTGTATGAAGTCACTCTGCACCTTTACCCAATGCTTTATCCCCTCCTACATTCTTGATGCATATACCAAGCGAATGGTATAGGAACAAGTGTGTAATAACATATATGAACCTAGTACTTTGGTGCCATACATTATTTAGTCCATACCTCAATATATTTGTGGATATGGATTTCAAGTCACTCACCTTCTTGAAAGAAAGGCCATTTAATTTTGATGACCTATGGTATTTGAAATTTACTAATCATAAGTTCACATGCATCATCCCAATCGAAATGATCATCTCTATAAATTTACCACCATGTCACTACAACTCCATTCAATGTTTAATTCATGGAACTAATCTGATGACTTATGGTAGGTACATGAAAATGTAGGTGCAAAATAAATTGATGGATATCCTCAATTAAATAGTATGAAGGAGGTTATCTCTCATGGGCAAAGATCATTATCATAGGTCAGATTTCATGATCACCATGATCCTAGTTGAGTAGATACATAACTAAGTCTCCATTGATAGATGAAGCTGTTTCCCAAGGTAAAGTGCCTTCTCTAGTTAGCTCTATATAATCCTACATATGATCATCTTCTTGATAAATAAAATTAACTTATGAGTGAGTAGGGGATTTAGAAGACATAGATGCATAATCCTCTATGATAAACTAAGGTTTTAATGGATGAATAACTACTAGTTTAGGATTTTATTATTCAGATGTGTTTAATTTTTGAGTGAGTAAAGACTATACGTGAGGTTTATTATGCTCATACAATAAATTTCACTCAACTAAATGCAAAGATTTTGAGTTCTCTTCAAATTTTACCTTCATCCAAATGGTTTCTTGTGTAACATAAGTAATGTCTAGTTTAATCAAAATGATGTAGGTTTGTGAACATTATTCAAAGGAATGATGGCAATATTATCTCCTTGATGTGACTCTAATTGATTTTTTATAGTATTGATAATCATATGACCATTTATTACCAATCAATGTAGGGTAATGAGTTATTTTGTTTTCATATTGATGAATTTAAAGTCACCTCACAATATCAATTTTGAAAAGTTTGATCTCAATGTCTTCTAATCTTTTAATGGGCTCAACTCTTCCATAGTATTATAAGCTTAGATTCACTACATTATACTGAGAACTGGCCATCTAATCACCTCCCATATAGACCTAGGGATCATGTTGAACATGTTGCCAAAATCAAAGACAACATTTATTATTTCATATCTTGAAACTTCAATGTTAATTCATGCATCTACATCCCATGACTTATTTGTTTTAACATACCAAACAAGATTTTTTGTATTCTATTTCCCTTGATACACACACTTTAGTAAATTATGTAACAAGTTTGTGATGTTTTGAGAAATTCATTCATTGCACAATATACTTAATAGCTTTAGTAAATATATTGGTGAAGTAAAAACTCCATCTTGATGCATAATAAACTTAATTTTACCATACATTTGGCCATATGTTAATGTAGCACCTCCTTCAATAGTGTCTTGGTGTTAAATATTTTTCAAAATCTATGTAGCTTCATACAATATCCCCTTTTTTAAAGCTAGGTTTAGGTATTTTTCTTATATTACTTTCTAGATTCCTTGGTCCCAAGGTATTTTAGGAATAGGTAGTCCCCTCTCTGCATGTTGATGCCTTATAACATCATTCAAAAATACATCCTCATTAGGTTGCACATTCACCATGTTAACATTCTTGACAACCTTTTCATTACTTTATTTTTCTAACATAGGATAATCTTTTGTCTCTTACTACTCATATACCCTGCAATATGCACACTAAGATTATCTTTGAGGATTAAAAGGTCAATTGCATTACACATGATTATACTTTCCACATAAGTAAAATTTCAAAGGAGGGTGTTGGTAATTATTTCCTCTACTACCTTATTAATCCCCTTTGTATCTACCCTTGGATCCTCTTCCTACTTTATAACCTCCCTATTATGTTGTATTCTAGTGCTAATGCTATTGGGTATTATCTCTAATTCTAAATTGTTGTTGTGCAACTTGTGGAGTCTAACTAGTTTATTATTACTATGTCATTATCAAATTCCAAGGTGTTATGTAATATTATTATGGTGACGGTGGTGTCCAACTTAGTGAAAGAGGAGTCTATTGGGCCAAACCTTGAGGTAGTACTAAGGTGAACTAGGAATCCTTTCTAGACCTGCTTGGTTTACAAAACCCTTATCAACCTCTAGCAATCAAATTATCTACTTTGCCAAAGACACTACACAATGATGGTAGATATATTATTTGTAATGTCTTCTTTAATATCTTAAAAATCCCTATAATTATTTTCATTATGATTATATAACTTATAAAAATTATATTACAAACTCTATGGGCTTTTGCCATACTATTGTAGAAGATGGCATTGCATTGTTACATTCCCTACTACTCTACATATTTCATATAACTCTTTCTTGATCTAAGGACAATCATTTATGTGATGTCCTTCCTTCCCATAGTTTATGTACCATAGATTGAGATTAGGTTTATCAGCTTCATGATATTGTTCCATCCTCTTCATAAAATATTTCAATGTATTTTCAATCTTAGAACCCATTATGGGAGCTTCCCCATAATCTTCAATTTGATCCGCCTAAAAAGAAACAACTCTAGAATCTACCTTAGTAGCATATTGTGTCTTTGCTATAATAAATTTGATCTTAGAATGTATTCCTTTGACAAACCAAAAAACTTTATATTTATCTACTAAAGAAAATTCCACCTTATTCATAACATTATAAAACCTATGATCATAAGCATAGACTAATTCTCCCAAATTATACCTAATCTCCTTTAGGTCTTAAATAGTCCAACTTGTATATTTATTTATCTTAAATTCTATGATAATCCATTCTTTAACCTATTATAGACTTTCTTGATCAATTTCTATGTAGTACATAAACTCAAGTTCTCTTCCATTTAGTGA
The DNA here is from genome assembly GCA_037957365.1 of Torreya grandis. Classification (NCBI taxonomy): domain Eukaryota; kingdom Viridiplantae; phylum Streptophyta; class Pinopsida; order Cupressales; family Taxaceae; genus Torreya; species Torreya grandis. The sequence continues at coordinate 39,278 of JARHVA010007823.1, forward strand.
CCCTATTAATTCACACTTTTTTTTAGCCCCATTAGTCATAACCTTATATTTCCATCTCATCTCACATGTTAGTAAGTACTTTTCAGGGTCCGTAGACCCATCATATGTTGTCAAGCTTATAAATGTCCCTACATCACCCATTTTATAAACTGGTGTCAAGGGGATTTGCTACACAACTATTAAAATGAGAGGATGTGTTCTATGTGATCCTAATTATAGACTATGAAGATTTACTTATGCACTATGATAGATAATATATTCACTCTATTTTTCTATGTTTATTGCATTTATCTTCTTGTTTTCAACAAACCCTATGGACTTCAAAACCTTAAGAATTGAGGATGTTTCAATTTAGTGCCATAATGATACACTTGTTCTAAAAATAGACCTTCCCAACTAATGTCTACCTATTCTTCCAGTTGAAAATTTATTTTGGAATATAACAAATTAGGTTGTAGGGACTATGCTCTTACAGTGAATGATTATTTCTTGTGACTTCTTCTAAACTTGAACTTGTGATTACTCTATGAATTTATTATGCTTATTTGTTTAATATTCCATGACCATTTTTTTAATACCCATTCTTATAGTTTCACACTACATATATCATCTAAATGATCTACTTATACATTATTATTGCCTTCTTCTTTGAACATCTCTTCTTCCTCTTAGTCTTAGTCATTTCTTTCTTTATGTTGACATTCATCTTCTTCTTTCATCTCATCTTTATTCATCCTTATTTCTTCATCTCTTTCTTCTCATTCATCATGTCTCCCTACTCATTCTTCATCTATTTTACTTCTACTATTAACTCTACTCACATCTACCTGGGTATTCTTTTGTTTACTCCATCTATTCTATTTTTATAGTTCACTTCTAAATCCAAATTTTTATTCCCTCATGTCTCCATTTTGGATCCAAGTTAAAGCTTTATTTTCTCATCTAATCATTATTCACTATCATGTCACACACACCCCCATACACTCAAAGTGACTACTCCATACTAGTTAGAGTAGGCACCATGGCCTTGTCTAAAACCAACATCTTCATAAGGATAGGTTGCCACTAAAAAAATTTACCTCAAATTAATCTAATGAAAAATTACACATCTTCAAAATCTATGTATATTTGTATTGAAAACTTAGTTATATATATGTCTACTATAGTATCAAACCAATGATCTATTGCTCTTATCTAGTTAGTTTTCAATATTTATAACCAACTTATCTTCTTTTCAGTCTAGATTATAGTTTCTTCTATCCTTGGGTTAAAAAATAATATTATAATTATTCTAACAAATTATCTAGAAATTCAGGAAAATTACACCAAAAAATTTCACAAATCTCTAAATAAATATCCTCTCAAATGATTTTATGTATGGTAAGAGCAATCCTTTTTTATTCTTCTTATACAAATTACATATCCTTTTTTCTAACCATATATCAATATATTTCTACCCTAGTAACCATCTTAACATGATTTACTCTATAAAGAGTCTTCCACACTCACTACACCATTGTTAACATAGGTTCTTGAAGCCCCAAAACATGATAAGGATGAGGATAGCTATGATATACTTCATGTGCATAGAATAGTGTATTGTATTCATACAAGGGTTTGGATAACATAAACATAGTAAGAATTAATTATCCTACATTTTTTAGGAATTAATAACAACTAGTGTTTTATAAATAGAAATAATTCATTCAGATTAATTAGATAGAAAGTAACCAAGACATTACACACAATAATGCACACAAGGAACATAATAAGAAATCTCACAAGTAACCATAACTGGATAAATCTCTATTGATCTCTTAAAAATTGAAACCCTCTTATTATTACAAATAAAGGTATATATATATATATATATATATATATATATATATATATATATATATATATATATATATATATATATATATATGTTTAAAGTTTATGATTGTTCATTTTCTTCTCATACTTGGCACCAAAAGTGGAGTCTCGATATATTCTAGCCTATTACAAGTCAAAAACATAGGATAAAATATACTTATAAAATGACAAAATGGGTAAATAATGCACAAATATTAGATAAATATCATGTGTAGCTTTACAATCCAAATTTTTCTACCAACAAGTGGGTTACTCGTGAAAGACACTAGCCTTTCATCTCCCAACTCCTTCTATGTTAACATGGTATCTATAGAATGCTCTGAGGCAAATGAGTAAAGGTAGAAGGGCTATGTCTAATTTGGGTTGATGAGTTTGGTTATGTTTTTAATGGAGTCCTTGATTTTGTTGAAGGCCATATTTTCTTTAGTAGTCTAATTAACCTTGGAATCCTTCTTCAGTATTATATTAATCAATTGATTATCTTAGCAAAACTAGAGATAAATTTTCTTATGAAGTTGATTTTGTTTATTAAACTTTGAAATTATTTCTTAGTGCTAGGATATGGGACTTTCAAGATTGCCTCCACTATATTAGGATATATAGATATGCCCCTCTTAGAGATAATGTGGCCTATTAGTTTACCTTTAGTCACCCCAAATATATATTTCTTGGGATTTAATGAAATCCCATGGTATTTACATATCTGTAACACTTTCTTCAGGTCCTTTATATGATCTGATATCCTCTTAGAGAATACTACAGGATCATATATACAAAACTATTCACTTGCACATTAAGTTCTTAAATACAATATCCATATCCCTCTAAAATGTGGCACCTACATTGATCAAGACAAAATGCATTCTTTTGTATGTGTAGGTGCTCCACTTGGTAGTGAAAGTTTTCTTGATTATATCTTCATAATCAACCTCCACTTTATTATATTCCAAATACCCATTAAGTAAGGACATCATTTAGGCATTATTTACAATCTACAAAACTTCATCCAATGAAGGCAAGGGGTATTTATCCTTTTCTGAAGCTTTGTTGAGGTTATATAAATCAACATATAGTTTGATCTCCCCATTCTTTTTCCTCATTGGTACCAAGTTTACTACCCGTTTAGAATGTCTTACCAAGAAGATGATCCTTGTTACCAATAGTTTATGTACTTATTTAAAAATTAGTGCCTTTATCAGTGGATTAATAGACCTTTGTTTGTGCCTAAATGGATTGATTCTAGGCTTGAGGGGAATAGTGTATTTCAAAATGGAAGTGTTGAAGACCTTGATATCTTCATAACCCTATACTATCACATCCTTGAATTATTTGAGAGTTTGTGAAAAATCATGTTTCCCTTTTGGGGTATAAATGATGCCTAAAATCATGTTCTTTGCATCATTTACACCACTTAGGTTGCATTTATTATGCCACATACCTTTGATAGGGGTGGATTCCATATCATTTTCATGATAGTCCATATCAAATAACCTTTCAAGTGAGACCATTCCTTTGGGTATGATTTTTATTTTTAGGTTCATCATCTCATCCTAATGTAACTCAAAGTCTTCTTGACCATCCTCATCAAAGGTTTGATCTACAAACACTTCAACATTGGTGATGAATTCCAGTAGATGTTGGTCATCATTAAATACTTAGAGATTATTAATGGTATCTAAGATTGAAGGGGTAGATACTATATCTATTGAAAACCTTATTGTTCTCAAATAGGCAATGGGTTCCAAGTACCCATGGTAGTGGCTAACACATCTTCTATATAATTGTTCTAAGTAACCTTTAAATTCTAAAGGTATTAAAGTCTTTGATTAGGTTCTATATTAGACTATGATACTTGGAAAATATTTTATAATTGTAAGAATACTAGATTATCACTTGTCTAACTAAAAATTTAGATTCACCCCATACTTTGATATTATTTATTTTATTTCCAAGGGCAAACACGAGACCATGGACCATTGCTTTGTATTCAACCACATTATCAGTGCAAGTGACCTGTAGATGGTAGGCTTTTAAAATAAGTATTCCCTCTTGTATTAATCAATTATACCATAACATCACATATATTTTAAGACTTTGAACCATAAAATTTAAATATACACAAGTCTAATACTATTATTAGCACTGGTGTTTTGGTATGGGAGTTGTCACTACAACTATTACCTCATGATGAATAGTTAAATTCAAACCTAATTCTTGGTCATGCCATGGATTTTATTTATTTATGAAAAACATAAATGTTATTCACTTATGTTTGATTCATCACATCCTATGATATCACATGCAAGATAAATATTATATAAGGATACTAACTTAATTTGTTCACATAAGTCTTATTCATCTATCAAATCTAATTCTTCCATCTCTAGGCTCTGTTGCACACTGAGCATGTTAATAGATAGGGAATTGTGAATTAATTCCTCTTTGTCTAGTAAATAAACTTTTATTTTACATTCCTCATAGTATATATCATTTTTTATTATAATTAATGATCATATGAACCACCTTGTGTTCTAATTCTATCTTAATTTGGCTAGGAAAAGCACTCTAGGGTAGCCACATCTGGCTAAAATCAATTGACACATAGCCATTAAAATTTATTTATTAGAGAGTTGTCAATGATGTCATGGTGATGTCATGAATTTTTACATGTGATTAGATGAAGTGCCTTGATATTCTATGTGACAAGGACAATGTGTGCAATGTGGTTGTCCTAGTATGCTTGGTTGATCTTTAGTTTTAGCATGGTTAGAGATGATTAGGGATGAATATGATATATTGAGCATGTGAAAGAGATCACATAATAAGTTTTATATGATTTGGGTGTTTTTTTTCATGATTTTATTTCATTTAGTTGATCATTTTTTTCATCTAGACATTTTGGGTTTAGTAGCAAAAAATTTGAGTAGGTAGTTTAGTGATGTCATAATTACCACATGTGGATGAGTCAAGGGGGGTTTGTCATATGGTTGTGATAAAATTAGTGCCTAGTTGATATGAAATAAATTTTAAGTCATGTAATTAAGCATGAAAAAATATATTCAAGTGCAAAGTTGGGCTCCCAGGTAGTTTGATAGTGTTTTCCCATAGCCAAATTTGCATGTGGTAAGAAAAGTTGAGTAGAAATTTTGATGTAATCATATTTCACATGTGTGGTATTTTTATAAATATTCGATCATATGGGTTTGTTCATTTGTTTCCATAGTTTTTATGTGCTAAGTTTCAAGGTGTGCAATGAAGCACATCAAAAGATATGCATGTGCAAAGTTGGCTTTCCAAACAGTTCTTGACATAGTTGGCTCTGTGGAAAAATAATTTGAGTGAGCATATTAATGGAATTATATATCTCACACATAAAGGCTTCAAAATATTATTGATATATGGTTGGATTCCTCTTTGAAAAGAGAACATATGGTCCAAATTTTAGAATATGCATTTGAGTGAAGAAAAAGATATGAAGGTATAAAGTTAACCTTATAGATAGATTGCAAAGGTTCCCATACTTAGTCAAATTTTCACAAGGTAAAGTTTATAGAGATTGATGGAGAATGTTTTCTCTAATATGTTAGGAAGTAGTGAGATGAGGACAATTATTCAAATTTTGATGTTGAACATAGGTAAAGATTAGGCTTCTTCTGAGATCTAACAATGAGCAGATGTTCATACATATATAGATTGATGGTGTGTATTAAGTGAAGATGATTTCAAGGTGATCGATGTTTGAACATAGATAAGGACTGAGCCATGTATATAATATAAATGATGCGTATGTCGTTAATATTACATGAGATAAGGTTAACTTTTTGAAGTTTAACATTTGGGTAGTGGTACACTACGAGTTAAAGTTCAAAAAATATTAACGGTGCATTTTTAATCTGAGATACAAGGACACGAGATGAGGACAAGGTGTTCAAATTTTAATTACAACTATTGGGTTTTGAATATTTGAATTTTTCAAAGGGAAAAGCTAGTGATCTATATTTTGTCCATAAATTTTGATCCAAGGCAAATTCCAAGGTGCTATAAAAATTAAAGTTGTAGAGGACTACAAGGCACATATAGTAATATAGATTTGAAGGTTTAGAAATGTGTAAAGACAAAGATATTAAGCTTAAAATTTTACTATGTGTTTGACCATGAACTATAAGTAACTCGAGAAGGATAACTAATCTTGTGTTTATGTTGTTTCTATGTTTCATGATGACTTAGATATTGGAGAGTGTTTTAGACTCCATGAATATAATTTCTATGGATTTTTGAGGTTTGATAAATCTATTTTGAGTATGAAAAATTCTTAATAAGTTGACTATGTGTTCGTTCATATTATTATTTTGTACAGGGTCATTGTTTGAGTTGTTTAAGCATACATAGAGGTGAGTAGATATGACTATAATAATTTGAGGATGTCAAAGGGAACATAAGGACTAGACCCATGTATTTTAAAATGGTCCTATGTTTTTTTTTGCTTGATGAAGGGATAAATGGGTGAATATGTCTCCATGAGACCTATAAGAGATACAAGGCCTAATTGAAAGGTGTAGCTGCTTAAGGGTGACCCATAGATGTTATGGATGACCTATAAAGATTGTTTTTATTTGTGTATTGATGTGATAAATGACTTAAATCTTAAGGCAAGCCTTTTGGCTGACTAATATAATTATGTTCATGAATGCTCTATAAATAGTGAAACCAAATGTGATGGTTTCAAGACTTGTGAGAGGTTTGTGTGAGTTGAGTGAACATTGAAGCAAAGAAGAGAGGAGAGGTAGTGTGCCTAGTGGATGGTTTGATGAGAAAAGTAGATTGAGGACTATGTGTATGACCCATGGGTCATGTTTATGATGTTATAATGGTGCTCTTGCTAGTTGAGGATGAGTGAAGAGGTTTAGGGTGATCCAAAAATATGTTTTAGATGCTATGAGTGTGTAGAGTTGAAGAGAATTGATATACTTTGTATCTCCATCAGATTAGAATTTAATCAGTGTTTGAGAGATGTGTTTATGGTTGCTCAACATCTAGAGGTTTGTAACTTCCTTGCAAGGTGAATCTTGCTAAAAGTCTTGTTATTTTGGTTGCTCAACTAGATAGGTGTTGTATCACCTTGTGGAAAAGTAGTCTCACTAAATAAGGGATGGTAGTTCCTTGATTAGTTGTAGTTGGTATAAATTGCTTCTTGTTATTATAGGATAGTAGTCCAATTGTAGGTTCCAATGGTTTTTCCCTCCCAAGAGGGTTTGCCACATATGTCATGTGTTATGTGTTTGATCTTGTATTATTTCTCTTATTCATTGTTATGAATGGTGTGTATGCTTCATGAATGCTTGTGGTAACTAATTAAGAGTTTTGAAAGGATTGAAATTAAAATTTGATTATCTAGGCTCATTGATTCACCCCCCACCCCCCTCTCAGTGATTATATCTCTAACATCCTTGACTAGTCTCAACTCTAAAACATGACATAAGTATCCATAATATCCACCACTTGGATGTTGATGAATTATTGAATCCTCAAATTAGAAGCCAATTTCATGTGGACATTATTAAACTCTCCAACTAACTTTACCTATGATTTATGTAGTTGGAAAACATTTTGTTTTGACTTCATAGGTGTTAGGCCCAATTTATATCATATGGAATAAGGCATGACATTCCCTGAGGCACCTAAATCAACTAAATAGTGTGTTAGTTTTTTCTAAATATCCTAACTATTAAGAGGAAAGGATGAGTTTCAATCTTCTCCTTATAGAGAGCAACATGTGCATGAGAAACTAGTGGATTCCTTCCCTTTATTACCAAAAAAATCTTTCAAAAGTAATTACCTTTGATTATAAATCTGAAGTAACTCAAATATAGCTATATTTTATTTGGTTTTATTAAGGTCTTCAATGATATTATAGCTAAGTTTTGTCTTCTCTAGTTATTTATTATTCAAGGTATATGTAGTAGGATTTTTTGGTGGATAAGAGGTTGGAGGTCCTTTGGGTGGAGGAATATTATTACTTGAATTCACATCAGGTGGAATTTGAGTGTTATTCAGTGGACTAGAAGTGGTAAATAGGTTGGTTGATTACTCCTTAGTTGGTAACTGTTCCCTCTCTATAATTGTCTAAAATCATGGACCTCCTTTAGGTTGTCCTTAGGATCATTTTTATCTTCAAACACAAATTCATAAGTCTCTAATACAAAGGATGTTTATAGGATACCTCATTCCTAGTTCTGAGTGTCATCAGGAGTAGGCACAATCTCCATATTATCCAACTCTTTTTGGAAGATGTTTGAGGCATATATGAATTTTAAATAGTTGGTGTTTGCATGTTTTTAGTATTGTGCAATTTGAACCAAGTGTTTGAGGCTATGTCTATAAAATTCATAGAATGGGGAGCATTATTACTCTGGTTTCCACTATCAAGGGGACTATCTACATTTCCATTATTAGGCAAGGAATTTCATTGCCTATTTGGTCTTTGGAAATATAAATTACTACCCTGAGATTGGTTATTAGTATTTTGATTTGAATTCTAAGGTTCTAACCTATGTAAGTTGGTCACATCATTAGATAGATTCTGAATATCTATTTTAGATTTATTACTTCAGTATCTATTCTAGCACTAGATTGGTTTACCACTTGAGGTTGTAGACTATCCATAGGTGCATGGGTGTGAGCATTTATATCATGGGCTTAGGAATTCAAGTAGGATGGAAGTGATTATTGAGCACTACCAAATGTGACATATCCACTAGTGCTTGGCATAAAAATAATGCTATTTTATACCATAGGGATTAGTCATTAGTTTTTTGAATGGGGAACTACATGGTTAGGAAGAACATAAGATAGACCATTAGACATGTATTTCGTTAGAGTTAGAATGTAAACCAGATTAGGGATCACATATAGGGATCTTGGGATAGTATTCATTATATATGTATGATGTTATAAATATTCATGGTTAATAATTGGTATTTGGTTATATGTACCTAGATGACCAAATGAGGGTAAAGGGACAACTTTATATCCTTGTGACACCTTTTTTTGTTCAATATTAATATCTTCATTATATACCAAAGATAATTATGCTAGAATTTCTAGGGTTCTCCTAAAGAACATAGAAGTAATCTAATCTATATTCCTAAGGTAGGTTTATATGTTAGTTGATTTAGTCTAAGAGTAAGGGTCCTTCAGACATTGGTATAGATTATGGAATCAAGTGTTTAACATACTCATATGCTCATTTTTTTCCCTCTTGTTAGCTATAAATTGCTAATATAGGACTATAGGGTTAATGGGGAGTCAGAAATGGTTTACAAATATGGTTTTTAACCCAACCCAAGTAGTAATAGACCTAATGGATAATATAAAATATAAAGCATATGTTTGTTCCCCTAAGGAGTAGGGGAAAAACCTATAGGAAATATCATCATGTTGGACTTGGGTTCTGATCAAGGCATATATAAATGCTTGAATATGTTATTCATCTATTTGGACACCTCTCATTTGAACTTAGGATATAACTAATATAAATTCTTGGAAAAATAATGAGCCATCCCTAGGATAGCCATAGGAAGATATCCTCATTATCTAAGCTAGGCCATGTTAGCCATTGGACAACATTAGGGGATAACAAATGGGTTAACAAAAGGGATAAACATAGTTATTAGTGAACTACCAACTAAATGTATATGTTTGAATATTATTTTCCCTTTGTTACCTCTTTATTTTAATATTATAAAATTAGTGGGTTCTAAGATCTCCAAGTTATCCCCAAAATATATCAATTAGATATTAATCCTTATATTATATAGATTAGGATAAGGTTTAACTCAGTGGGAGGGTTCTAAAATGCCTTAGTTTGAGCATTTGAGTAATGAATTCAAGTCATAGTTCATGACCTTCTTATAGCACCAAATACATGTTGACATGTATTTTTTCATATCTAACAATTAGGTAGGGGTTGTTAATCCCTAGCCTCTCCTAAGAAGAGGGATATCTCAAAAATAAAGTACTTCCCCAATGTCTAAATTTACTAGGTCTTGGTATACTAGTATTCACTTAGTTGGATGATGTGAACTATTCCATGCAAGGGACTTATTTTAATGATTTGAGGTGTAGTTAATTATGGATATGGGATTCAAAAATAGGCTACACACTTCAATTGGGATAATTTTTTAGGGCCTATCCTCCAATAGAAATCAGGGTTCTAAGATTTAATTCCTAACATGAGCTGAATTCCCTCATTAGTTTATCATGTTTATGAATGCAACAATGCAATAAAGATAATAAAATTTGATACATATATAAAATCAATCGATATAAATATTTAAATTTAGATTTTTATGTTCTTAGTTTAACCTAATCATAAAGTAAGAGCAAAATATTAAGGATGAATAGATAAAATGCCTATTGTGAACACATACAAACTTAGAGTTATCTAATTGATTGAATCCCATGAAACTTATCTTAAATTGAAACAAACATAATACAACTCTTACTAAAGATGGTGTAAGAGTCTAGGGGGAAATTGAATATAATAAAGAATTACATTACTACCATAAAAAAATCAATGAATCACCACATAGACTTAATAGTCTTCTAATTAATAGGGTTTTTATTTTTTACTAACAATATCTTAGAATATATATAATCATAGAAGACTCAAAAAATAGCTATGTAAAAATGAGGCTAAAATGGGAAAATATAAGTGATTATTCTAAGATGTAAAAAAAAAGTTTGGTTTTATATGTCTATCTGTCAATCACAAAGAGCCACCCATTTTTATGGAATAAGAGCTGATCTTATATAAGCATGTAGGATTGAGGAGTTCAAAACACAAATTCAAATTCAAATTCATCCAATAATGTGGTAATTACAAAAATCATCAATTTAGTCAGCCCACTTAGGGTTCATTGGGAATGAATCCCACTCAATTACATCACACAAGTATTAGAAACCATGTTGGACCAAATCACCAATAAATGCCCATGTGGAAATGTAGTTGAGATTACATTAGGATAGCTAGCTAGCCATGTCATAATTAGTTAGAGCCACACCTCTTTAAGGCCTATATTATGTATTTTATACTTCATGTTTAATATTGATGTGCATGGCATGATAATTATTCCTAACTTATTCATAATTCAGTTGGACTACCTTTTGATTTTGAAAATCAAATTGGATGCACAATCCATTCTCAACCTCTTGACACTTTTGTTGGCTAGAAAATCTGTCAAAATTAAGCTCATGCCTTATAGGCTACATAGAAACTATGTCCTTTGCTCATTGAAATTTTAACCCCACTTATACTTCATTTTGAGCTTCCCAGGGTTTGATGGATTTATCCTACCAAGATTATAAGGTTTCAAGAAGCTACCACATAATGTCTTCTCATCTTCTCATTCCTTTTATTTCATTTCACTATCAGATCTACTTTTATAGGCTCTAATTTCACTGCTTGGTAGCTCATCATCATCATCAATGGATTTTGGTTTTGTAACTTGATTTTATCAAATTTATATCCATGCAACCTTTATATGTCCTCTTGAAAACTTAAGCATTTGGATTTTCCACTGTTACACATTGCTCCCTCAAATTTTCACATTTTTTCTATCTTTGACAAAGACTTATTGCATAAAAGATGAAATGAAAATTCTCATGAAGGGAGAGTCTTTACTTCATTCATGATTTTTATAACACCCCTAACTCATTCATTCTAAAGACCTAGTTATTTATATCTTGTATTATTGTGATTTATGTTTGGGATTTGACATTTGTAACTTTAATTTGGACCAAAAGTTTTGATACAATTCTAAAAAAAAATATGAAAGACATTTATTCTCATCTTTGTGACTTTGTTATAGTGACATTTTTATGAAGACCCAAGTCTTGGAAAATTTTATCTTTGAGACATCACATAAAAGTTTTGACTTTTATTCTTATCTTTTCTAACATTTTTATAGGCATTAGGAAATTTCATTCATACCAAAATTTCTAACTTTTATTCACAACACTTTTTTGAAATGCAATTAGAAAATTATCTTGAAGTCTTCAAAATTTATAAAAACTTCTATTCATAAATTTTGTTTTGAATGTCCAAGCCTTCACAATTTTTTCTGCTAGAACTTTTGTTTGCAAAAGTTCTAAAAAAATTATAAAACTCTTTGAAACGACCTAATACTTGAATGATTTTTGCAAATTATTCAAAACTTTTTTATTCTTCATGACTTTTGTTGTTGAGACTTCGCATAAAATGTTTGACCATTCTTGAAATTTTTATCAAATATTAAAATACTTAGATGACTCTCATGAAGACCCCCTCCTTTCCAAAAAAATGTGAATATTGATTTAAAACTTTCTTACTTAGACCTTTTTACCGAACTTCGACTAAACTTTGAAAACCCTATAGGCAAAATATGAAATGCAAAATTAGTGATCTAATTTTAAAAACATAATGACTAAATATCTAAATACAAACAACTAAGGTAAAATCTAAAAATAAACTTAAGGAAAAATATAAAAAGTGATTATGTAAAGAATGTGAAAAATAATGACTACAAATATTCAAATTAAAATGATAGTCTAAATCTAAAGATGACTAAGTATAGATTTAAAAAAATTAAATGACTTAGTCATTTATTTAATCCAAAGCCAATTTAGTCCATTTTAATGAAAATAAACTAAGTTAAAGAGTAAGACCTTATAAACATTTAGTGACTCACGTTTAAATTAAAGCAAAATTTGACAATAATTATTCAGGAAAAGAGGTAGAAAACTTTGAAAAATTAAGTAATTTGCACAAACCTAAGGTGAAATAGTTTAAAAGTAATATATAAAATGCATTTCAAAACACAAGCAAATAAATATACTAAGTCTTAGTAGATTGATTTAAATTCAAACATCAAAACTAATTCACTCTTAGATAAAATATTATATAAAATTGAAGAAATACAAAGGCATTAAAGTAAACCGCATTCAATCACTTGTAACTAATCATCTAGTAGACTTCCAAGAAGACTTATTTGAACCAATCAACCCCAATGAACTCTTGAAATGTATAAGACTATAATCCAAATCAAAAAAGAGAGTCCCAATTTTTAGTTTCAAAAATGGGGCATGTTGTGTAGAAACAACATAGTTCAAGTATTTTAGACCCTTCTAAGGCCATAACTTTTAATTGGTAACTCAAGTTTGCATATTATATTTTGAAAATGTGCATATTTTGTGCTCTTTGTGTGTGTGTGTGTGTGTGTGTGTGTGTGTGTGTGTGTGTGTGTGTGTGTGTGTGTGTGTGTGTGTGTGTGTGTGTGTGTGTGTGTGTGTGTGTGTGTGTGTGTGTGTGTGTGTGTGTGTGTGTGTGTGTGTGTGTGTGTGTGTGTGTGTGCGTGCGTGCGCGCGCGCGCGTGTGTATGTGTGTCAAATTTGTAGTTTATCAACTTATTAGATTCTATATAAAACATAAATCATACTATTTTTCACTAAGTATAGTTTCCACCTCATTTTCAAAGAAAATCACTCTTTAATTTTTTATACAAATTTTGGGTGGGTTTTATTAGATGTATTTTATACTCACACTGATTTATAAAGTGAAATGCGGTGTTTATAGATTTTTATACCTTTGTGTGTGTGTGTGATTTTTCACACTCCATTTAAAAATTTAGTTATTGAGTTATTCATGTGGCATATTTGGCACTCTCACTTAAGAATTTTTGTTTTTCATTTTTTCACACCTACCACATTCAAATTTTTAGAGATATTAGGATTTTTGTATTCACTTTGTAGTCAAAATTACAATGGAAGGGGTATTATGTACTTATGATGATTCCTTTGTTGTTAAATTATGTTATGTACCTTGTTTTTTTCCTATATACTATGTGGATGTAAAGGATGGTTTCAAAATTTAGAACCATTTTTGAGCCATCTTTGTTGGTATCAAAATTTAGAATAATGTTTCTAAGCCAACATTATTTTATGGTATTGAAATTTAGAACACCATATCTGAGGTAACATTATTTGATGGTATCAAAATTTAGATAACTTTTGAGCCAACCCTCTTTGGTGTATTTTACCCATGCATTCTATTTAGATGGATTGTGTATTTATAGTCACTATTATTTACACAACTAGATTCATGGAAGATACTTTTGATTCATTTTTTGATGATTCATCATATTCAACAACCATATACAAAAGTTTCATTATGTTTTATCTATATTTGTACATGGGTACCTCATCAGTCCTAGTTCATAGGACCCATATTTATGAGCTTAATACATATTCTCTTTTACCACATTACCTAAGCTGATATTCAAGTGGGGTGTCTCTATTTGTCATTTTTTCACTATTTTTGAAGTCCACCTTAGGTAGTGTTGTTACCGAGGTGTGATTTATTATGTTCACATAATTGTTAAATGTATATTTAATGTGGTAGTTATCCTAACATGTGTGATTAGGGTTAGATGTTATTTGGGGAATGACATCATTTTCACTCCACCAATAATTATCTATCACTTACCTCTTTCTTTTATTATACAAAGAACCTTATGTCCTTTATGAAAAGTAATATGGATCTTATATTTGGTTATCCGTAGCTGGTGGAGATGTGTCTCTTATGATATATTGTTCTAATACAACTATTTTTGGTTACATATATACATTTTATATTAAATTTAATTAATATAATATATTTTACTGATGAATCTCTCTTTATATTATATGAATACTTTATGTGGATGGTATTTATCCTAAATTCTTTTTCTTTCCCATTTTTGACATGATTTTTATGATAAGATCTATTTTCCCCAATATGACATCAAGCTATGTTATTTTAATATATTATTCCTTTTTTCATCTAGAAAACTTAGAACCTTCACACATATTCATGCACATCTACACCCATAATTATCTAATAATAACCTTTATATAGTTTCACCAATGTATTATCATAACTAAAATGTCCTATCAATCATATATTGTGTTTTTCATTTATCAAGTTATCGTGCATTGAACCTTTGGATAAACATAACTACGCTTCCTTGAAAAAAATACCATCATGTAAAAGAAGTTTAGGTATGGTGTCCTATTCACGAATTATATTTCTACACAATCCCTTCATGCATTGAAAAATTATTCATCTTATACATATATCTCCCTCATGGAATTGAATCCAAGGAATTTAAATTGCATCTCTCTCAAAAAGAGTGCTCTCTTACTCAACACATCCATACTCTTTTTGACTTCCTACTTCAGTGCTTCAACATGAATATATCTCAATAATAACTAAACCCATTTCATATGTCATTGATTAAACTTTACTTAGTTATTTATAAACTTTATCACATGATAGTCTGCATACAATACAAACTCATTAGGCAATAAATAGTGCCTCCATTTGTTCTATGTTTCTACAATGGCATATGAATCCAAGTCATAAACCAAATTATTATTCACATCATTTAACTTCTCATTAAAATACATGTTTTTTGTTATTTATTATCCTATAATTGCTCTAATCATTGTGAAACTTGCATCATAGTCTACTTGAAATATTTTGTGAAAATATGGTAATATTAACATTGATTATTCAGTCACCTTTCTCTTCAATTATTGGAAGTTTCACTAATTTCCTACATTTTTTAAAAAAATGCTTAAATTCACCATGCAACATCTCTATTATCACTATGCATATCCTATTTATTTTATTGATGAACTTATTGTAAAATCTTGTAATTTTATGAAAACTTTGTACCTAAAATG
Source organism: Torreya grandis (assembly GCA_037957365.1). Classification (NCBI taxonomy): domain Eukaryota; kingdom Viridiplantae; phylum Streptophyta; class Pinopsida; order Cupressales; family Taxaceae; genus Torreya; species Torreya grandis. Next base: position 54,914 of record JARHVA010007823.1, read on the forward strand.
CATTGCTTAATGTTGGCCAATCCAATATTGCATGTACCTTTCTTGGGACTATATTTAGACCTTAAAGTGATAAACTGAAGCTAAAATATATTTACTATTCCTTCATGAAGTTGAAACTATTTGAATTGATCAAAAATATCTTTGTGTGCAACATATAAAACATATTCCATAGATATGCTATATGCTCTTCTCTTGCCTGTCTAAACAATAGAATATTATGTAGGTATACAATGACATTCTCACCTAAAAATAACTTCAACACCTCATTCATAATCCTAATGAGTTTTCTTATATTTTTCATCCAAACAAATTTCATTACTAACCAATCATACAACCCTTATTTCATATTAAAATTTTGTATTCCGCTAGTCACCTTCCTTGATCCTAATCTAATGGTATTTGTTCTTAAAATCAATCTTTGATAAATATATCACACCACTTAGGAAATCCATTAGGTCATTCATTGAGGAAATGGGAACCTATACTTGATCATAATATTGTTAATATCCCTTGAGTCTTTTCACATGCACCATTCTCCATTCTTATTTGGAAAATTGGCACCAATATTTTAAGTATTATACATAGCATTAAACATTCTTAGATCTTCCCCTATTTAATAACTTGTTCAATTTCCTCTACACATATTCACTTTCTTGTGGTATCATCTAACATGTAACCTTTTTTTATAATGATTTCACTATCATATTTATATTATGATTGATATTATAAATTGATGATAATCCATGAAAGATATCACTCAAAATTATGTCTACAAACTCATCCAATAATGCCTTCACTTCACACTATACTTCCTCTTTCCATGTGTCGAAACATTTCTTTTATGTTATCTTGGGAATGAGTGCATTGAATTTTTTCTCCTTAACCATTTATTATAGGAAATACCTTCATGTCACCATCAATACATGCACACATGCACTGTTTTGTCCTTCATCTCCATGATATTCTAATGGAAATAGTCTATACTTATTTCCATTTTTATCCAAGTTATAGGTGTTCACTCTTACATTAGGTATTACATTCCTATCATACTTCCGAGTTGTTCCCAAGATAAAATGACCTAAGTATGTTAGCATCACATTACGCTAAACTTCATCCTACTATCTAAAAATATGAAACTTTATAAGGAATTTCTCATTCACTAACACATAATTCCCCTTTTGCATCCACGACACATTTTGTGGGTTTGGATGTGTAACCTTATTCAAACCTAACTTATCTACAATTTTTCATGAAACAAATTTATTGTGGTTGTTTCTTCCATAATCAGATTTCAACATTTACCTCTTGAATAAAACATTATTTTAAAAAGGATCTTCATCTATATTAGGTCATTATTCTTTTTCAATTCCTTTAACAATGATATATTCATTACCAAATATTCTCAAATTTGTTATTTTTATAAAACTTGTTCTAATTATCCTATTCATTCTTATCCTTCATACGTAATGTGTGCATTAGTCTTAGTCTACAATAGTCCTTTTCTTTTGACTTATGGACATTGAATCACTCTATTTCTAATTTTTATACATTTTATTCACATCATGGGAGTCATATTACACTTCCTTCAACATACTTATATCATCATATAGATAGGTAATACTCACACATACCCTCGATCTCCATCATGATTTTCTCTTTGATCTTATGCATGCACAAAGATGTGTGCAATACTGGTCTCTAACATAATGGATAGTTATTTATATAAATTACTCTATGAATGAGTATTCCTTTTCGTTACATGAAACTCTATTTTATATTTGAAAACTTATTTTCTAATTTCAACATAAATTGATAGGCTTTCTCTAATGGCTAGATCCATGCCATACATAATTCTGATTATATCTTGATTTGTAACATGTTTAGGTATATTATGATATTATATTATTGGAACTAAATATGTACATATCCAATCGTGATATTTTATAACTCCTTAGTTTATTATTTAGTGATTAGGTCATTTTGTCTCAGGTTTTACAATTTATTGAATAACTCCATTATATATTATATTAGAAATAACTTTCCCTTCACCTTCACAACCAAAAAATCCCATTGGGTTATCTTATCCCTTCCTCTTATATACCTCTCACTCTAAAATTATATCTACCATAGTGATGTGTGACTCTTCGAATTGGTTTATGCCATGTTCATGAGATATGGGTCATAGACATCCTCAAATTTAAAGTATTATTTAATGTTTGTGAGACATTTAATTATATTTTATAATTAAAAGGGTCCCTAAAACATGAAATTTACACATTTATACCTCATATAATTCTTTAAATATCCTTACAATCCTAATTTTTCTAGCATCCAATTGCACTTCATAGTCCTCATTCTCTCATTTGATACATTTTACATGTTGTTCATCCTCAACAACACTATGATAATATCCTAGCATAAAACTATCATCTATCTTATTCCATGTCATAAATTTTCATCTTCATGGATCATAACAAATCCATAACTTTATCCAAAATTTTAGGCACATTATATACTATAGTGTCTCATCTAAATCTTCTCAACATTCTCCCACTCTCTCTAACACAAACTTTTACTTGTTAAGAGAATATCACTCAATATCATATAAAAACACCCCACTCACACTCTAAGGTTTGAAACTTAGGCTCTGATAAAAAATGAAACAATCATAGTTAAGGTTTCAATGAATAAATGCCTCAGACCATGCATCTAGATGAACACTTTCACACAAAACATGAGATTTAGTGTGTAAAACTAAAGTTTATATTACTTGTGAATAATTAATTACAATATATAAACTCAAATATGAAGCTACATGCATATCTCAAGATAAAAAAAACTATGTAAGATTATTCCATAATTATATATTTACACTTTGGATAATTTCCACACTTAATAATTTGGTCTTCTAGCTCTTGGACTCACACTTGATCTATTTACTCAAAATTTTGACAAAGATTTTTTAGGATTGATAATTCATTGTATAAATTTGAACTTGTGTTTCCTTATGTAGTTTTAGGCTTATAGAGGATTCATATTTATAGATTTCTCTCTACCCAATGTATACCATTAATTTCAACTATATTACTGCTATTTTTTTTTAAAAATTAGATTGAGGAGTCTTTGGTAGGTAGATATCTAATGACCTTCACCTACCTATTAGGTGGTTATTATTTTAAATTTGGATATTTTTGAGTCCAATTTTATAATATTTTATTCTTCTAGATATTAATTAAGATGTCTAGGTTTCATAGACATAGGCTTATGTGGCTAGTTCATGTGCCAACATTGAACTATGGTTACTCTGCCACATTGTATTAGTTTTATTATGTGTCCTTTTTATGTGCACCAATATTTTATTATTTAATTTTCACTCATGTGTCTAGATAATTTATTATATATAGTATGTATATCTTACTAAGTGAGATCCATATTCCTACTATTTATTGCATCATACGACCTTTCATAATTATGTATGGTCATCATTTTTCAATTATGTGAAAACCAAATCCTTGAACTTTCTTTGACTAAATTTTTTAGCATGCTCCTTCCTTCCTTACTTTTTCACACTATTTACTAAACTCAAATTTTCTTTGTGACCCATGAATTTTCTTCAAAAAACTATACTTATTAATTTGTAGGATCACTATGCAGTCGGGATGCTTTTGCATCAATTTATTTGTGTCGATTATCATTTCAGATTGATATATTATTGGTTTATGTTTATGTGTGTTATGGGCCCCATTTATCTCTCAATTTTTCTTCTCTCCTCACTATTTTACCACGTTCCCCATATGTTTCTAGTAATATCATACTATTAACCTCTTACTCCCATATTTTTTGAGTCCTTTTGAACCTACCTCATTATTTATGTGGTATTTATGTCCTATTTTTTTGATTTCAAAACCCTTTTGTGTTAGATTAAATGCCAATAGGTTATTGATTTGATTTTGATAAGTTTATATATACATAAGTGTCTAAATAAAATAGGGAATGAAAATATAAGAGAATAAATATTTTTAAAATCATGATTTTCAAGAAAAGATCAAGAATGTGTAGCAAAATTCTAGCATTTGGTTTAAAAAGTATAATTTCCTTTGGAGTCTTCATATTGTATCTTTAGAAATTGTTAATGTAGTGAAAATTCATGTATGGATCTATGGATTACATCATCTTGTTGATTATTTAATTACATAAACTATTCATTTTGAGTTTTTCCAAGGATGGTAATTTGATTAAGGTAGTCCCCCTAATTAATTACCTCATTTTTAAAGTCTTACAAAGTTTTTTTGAGTTGATTAGGGTTTTAATGAAAGAGAAGGATTGTTATACTATGTATAGTGAATTTTGACAAAATGAGTAAAGTTTTTAAAGCCTAAAAGTAGATGATTAAAGTTAAATTTTTTAATTCTATAGAAGACACACTTGCATAAAGTGTATGGTCTAAACATAGTCATGCTATGAGTGTAACATCTCACTCCTAGTCAAAATTTCAAACTTACTAGTTTATTTTTAAATTTATAGCTTATATCCACTTTGGTTATTGGACCTATTTGCACCTAATTTTAATGTCAAATAACTAAAAAAATATGAAAATTTAGTATTCTTCTTATAACCATCTCTTTTTAAATTTTAATTAAATCATAAAATCATTCCTTTACTACAATTAGGTCTATTTGTTACTATTTTTTGTGTAAAATAGTATCAATATTAATTAAACATTATTTATGGATTAGTGTAGTACATTTTGATGTAAAACCACCTTACCATATTAAATTTCCATGAACCTACATTACCTTTCATGTCCCCTTCTCCTTTTGGATTAGAGTGTATCTTATTTGTCATAAATTTGATTTTATATAGGGATTCCCTCATCTTTTATGTGTTTTAAGGTATTACTAGGGTTATTTATTGCATGTTCATAATATTTAATTTTATTGGGGTTTTTTTTGGATTTATTATCAGATATATTTATCCCTAATTACTTTATTCTTATTACTAAGTTTATATCTTATCTATATCCATAATTTTACATTTTTTGAGGTTTATGTTGTTCCATGTTAGCATTATTCACCTTGGTTGTTCACTCCTAAGGTTGAGTTTAGTGTGATATCTCATTTTTAATATTCATTCACTTCATTGTAAAGTTTGTGTGTATGTGTGTGTGCGCGCACGTGTGTGTGTGTGTGTGTGTGTGTGTGTGTGTGTGTGTGTGTGTGTGTGTGTGTGTGTGTGTGTGTGTGTGTGTGTGTGTGTGTGTGTGTGTGTGTGTGTGTGTGTGTGTGTGTGTGTGTGTGTGTGTGTGTGTGTGTGTGTGTGTTTACAATATTTTATGGATATAAATATTCCTAGATGTTATTCAAATATGACATGTTATTATTTGTATCGTATATTACCAACCTGTGTGCATTTTTATGTATCATGGCATTGTTAGTATATATTTTTATCAATGTTCCAATGTTTCTTTCCAATGATATGTGATATAATGTTAGCATATGTTTTGAAACATTGTATCGTTTTATGTGATGATAACTATTTTTTGCTAATAGCCATGTCACTGATAAAATTTCCTTAGTGCCTCATATGCTTCCTATGGACAAATATTTCATTAATTTAATAATTTCCCATTATATAGGTACTTATTATGAGGTATACCATGTTAAAAAAAGTAGTTTTAGATCTAAGAATGTAATAGAATATCTAATCCCTCTAAATATCACCCAAACCCCTAATATTAGAGTACAAGCCACTAAATGTTTTGATATTGTTGATCTACTCAAGAATATTCAAGAAAATATGTCAATTATATTATTACTTAAAACTTACATTGTTTACAAATATTTAATTTAAAAGGCATTAAAAAGTAATACTCAATCATCTCAATATTTTCTATTTTTATATCTTTGAAAGATAGTGAGAACCTTATTAACTTTGACCATGATGAGTTACATCCAAAATATATTATGGATAAAAATTTACCCTTACATATTCAAATCATATTGAATAACTTAGAGATAAAATGAGTGGTGGTAGATAAGGTTCCAGGATAATCATTTGTAGTGAGTCCTTTCTTTTACAACTTAGAATTGGTAGAAAATAGCTTTATAACCTAATAATTATCATTGATGGTTTAGATATTTAACCAAGAAAGGTTCTTAGATAAATTAAATTAAATATATCCCTTGGACCAAAGGTTGTATCCATTGAGTGCCAATGCATACTTAATAATGTGAGTTATAAAATTTTACTTGAGAGACCATGGATTCATGATGTGGGAGATGTCCCATTCACATTGCATTAATGCTTAAAATTCATACATGAATTAATAGTATATATATGTATTGAAGATGATGTACCATTTATATATTTTTGTGCTTCATTTGAATCAAATTAAACCAATTATATTAGCACATCATTTTTTTTCCAATTTGAGACCAAATATTAAAATTTAAATTTGGTGACTAAAGTAATAATCAATAAGGTATTGAATAAAATGATTACCACATATATGAAAAATTATCCAAATTAAATTTCACAATGATAGGCTCTAAGATTACATAGATTATATGAGAACATTTGACATTGGAAAACTTTACATCATCCCTTAATATTATGGAATAACTATTCAACCATCATGGGATATTGAAGATAAATAAAAATTATAAGTGTATAAGGGATTATGATAGATATTGTTTCAAGATTAGTAAAATAATAAATTATCATAATCCTGTTAAATACACTTTAGAAAAATCTAGATTTATCTTAATTTTTTCATAACAAATGGGATATAAGGGTTACTACTTATGTAAATATGAGAAAAGTATAACATAGAATATTCTTCCAAAAAACATAAAGATACATAAGGATTATATTATAGAAATGACAAAAAGACATAAAGATCAAAAGTTTAGGCATATGAATAATCAAGTTCATGATTAATGTATTAATATACCATGTGATAATAATGACATTTAATTGTCTTCTTGTAATATTGTCAATTGTAAAAAGTATTACCAATACATTAAAAATACAATACAACCCCTTGATGTCTAATTTAAGAAGTTTATAGTAATCAATCTCCATAAATGGAAATAATAAACTATGTCTCACAATAATATATGTATAAATGTGTACCTCAACTCATGATTATTAAATATCTTGTTATTGTTCCTATTTTATATTCATTGATTTATTTAAATAATTACGTATGTATGATTCTTCATGATACAATATCTTCCAACTATATTGATGAAAAATTGCATTATGGGAATTTATTGCATCCTTTAATTTTAATGTGATTATATTTTCCTTCTTAAAAAAAAACTTTCTTTATTAAATGACACAAGTATATACCTATGAGCCACCACCATAAATTTAAACATGAGTTACCAAATAAAAAAATAATCATGGGACATCAAGTACATATTAATAAATTTCAAACACATATTTATTTAGCTACCAAATTAATCTTTCCAAAACCTCTTATGTATAATAATGATAAAACATATACAAAGGATCCTATTATTTAAACTAACATTCAAATAAATAAACTTGGAAATTCACAAGAGGATATAAAAGATAACACACCTACCTAAATCAATGATGATTACATTGAAGATGATATTTCTTGGACTCATGAGTACCTAGACATCTTAATCTTGTGCTTAAAGACATGACTACATATATTTATACATAATTTGATGATTATTTAATTGATATTATTGAGTTAGATTCATACCTATAATATATACATATGATCACAAATTCTCAATTGGATAGGGAGAATATTTCCTGATTGATTTGATGGATTTATGGGTGTATCTTGTTATCATTTTTATTGCATTGATTTGAATTTTATTTATGTTACACATTTTATTGTTCCTAATTTTTAATTAGTCAATTTAAATAGCATATTAGTTTTTATATAATTCATTTTCCATTTTTATTTAGTTGTTCCTTTTTGATTTTTTTATTAACTTACTTGATGTAGAGGAAACCAATGAACAATCCACACTTATCTTGTTTCAATATACAACTCTTTGACAAAGGTTCATAGGTTCATTTTTTTCATGAATATTCAAGGATTAATAGATGGTTGAATGGTTCTTAGGATATTTATCATTCTCATAATAATATTATTATACCCATAATTCATTTACTCATAAAATCACTCATCACATCTTTCAAAACCTATACAACTTCTTCCCTTTTGGCAAACAATCCTAGTAGCCTTTTCATTTTTCTTTTTCTTCTTGTACGATCCAATACAGACTAGTTTTGAAAAATTAACCTCCTTTTTTGATACCCTCTATCTTTTTATCCATATATACAAATTATATTAGCTATAATCTACTTGGAAGTCACTTTTTTAGTCCTTTTAGTACTCTGTTTAGGCCTAATTAGGCCTTCTTCATGCCTAGACACACATAGTTACCTAAAACTGTACTCCATCATATTTAATTGGTATAAAAACTTCATAATATATTAGTATAAATAATCTTATATAAAATTACAATATTTTTTGGAATTAAATGGTTTAAAATTAATGTAGGTTGAATTTGATTCTTGAAACCCTAGTTCAAGGTTTATACTCCCTATTTAATCCTGAGAGGGTAAAATTTTCTATCTTGAACTCCTAGATGATAGTAAATCTATTGTGAATACTAATTATGGATTTCTTAACCCCTATACATCTTTTCCAATTATTGGATGCCAATGTTATTTCCTTTATTCAAAATTTGTTTCAAGTTCTTAACTTGACTGTGTGTGTACACTCAACTTACCATAGGCTTTAAAAACATTTATACAAGCAATACGTATCTAAAAATAATGGAAAACTCAAAAGAACTTATAAAATAATTGAAATAAATTCCTTACCAGTATTTCATATGTTTAATTTGATATTTATTACAATCTTCTTCACCCACAAAGCATATATTGTCTCCTTAACCCCAAAATAGGGTATTCTAATATACAACATTAAACCACTTTATAAAAGTATCTAAAACCAACAAATAAATAATTGAAAACCTCTAGTAAATGTATATAAAACTCAACAAATACATATTTAATCTCATAGGTATATCTTTACTAATTCTTTATTTATTAAACATTCACACAAAATCATAATCTAATGCACATATGCAAAAAAATAGGGACTGTAATAAACTTCTTGCAAAAAAGAGGCATTCAATTCATTATTTATTGAATATTAAACCTTATTTTATTTGAATGAATCCTCACAGAACTATCTTAAGGCAAAAAGTTATAAATTTTATATCACCTACAACTACTATAACCACCTTTAAACCTTCGAACAGTCACTAACAAACAAGTTTGCACATTGAAACAAATATCAAAGTTGATTTTCCATGCATGTTTGCATTAATAAAAATGTATATACACATGGTGTATTAAATGAGTTTCACTAACCATTTTGACCTTTGAATACTCCTTAAAATCCTCCTACAACACCTAAACTAAACAAAATTATTCAAAAATTCAAATTATGAAAATTGGCAAGAAAGTGCCAATTTGAAATTCTAACCTACCCTAACACACTTAGACACTATGAGAACATTAAAAAGTCTGTAAAAAAACTACTAAAACCTATTTAAACACCATAAACATTCAAATTAATCATAAAACATATGATCAAATCAAAATTTCTTATACAACACAAGTCAAGTAATGATGCTCCTACATCATACTACTGTGGTGTAAAAGAAACTTTCCATAAAAGTTTAGTTAGATTAAATTTACTTCCTCCTTAGAATATATATCTTATTTTCATTCCATATATGAAATGTCATATATTATGTTATCCTAAGGTCTATGAGTGACACATAGACCTCCTTGTTCTTTGAGCAATGACACCTTACTTCCTCCTTTGAGGTTAGCTATCTGCATATTGATCTCCCACCTGATCATATTCAACATATTCTTCTTCTCATTAAATAAACCTACACATGTAAAACATAATTTAATCATAACCAACTCCTTTTTTTCTTCCATAAATTCACTCTTTTGTACTTACATAGTTATCCTTAATATGCTTGGATATGTTTCTTGTTGGATTGTGTCTTATTATTTCATTATCTTATATATAGTACCATTAAAATATTTAATTACTTATTTATTCTATATTGACTATAAATTATTTATCTGATCAGTCACTTCCCTACCCATGAAAACTCTCTCAACATGTCAAAATTCTCAACAAAGTTCTCTAAATACTTCATGCTCTTTATCAAGGACAAGTGACAAGACAAGTCTACAAATATCCTTTCCATAGTTTCATTTGAAAATAAATCATCCTGCTAGTTTGATTATAACAAATCCTTGTTTGTTGCATTCAACACCACAAAATTCTTGTTAAATGCTACACCCTCTTCTTCTATTATCTTGGCAACTTGTGCTACACTATGTTCTCTTTGGGACTTGTTCTCAGCTGTCATAATCTTGTCTTCAATGTTGCAACTAACTCCTTTTGGAAAGTATTCTTTCACTCCAAAAATCATCACACTACTTGGTGTCTCCTTCCATCCTTCAATGGGGTTAGTTTTTTCTTGCTTCCATTCTTCTCAATAGTGTAAGTGTTGGCTCTCCCATCATGCATAAATATCCTATCATACTTCCATTGTCTACCAAGGATGATATGGAACACATCAATGGGAATCACATCAAATAATATTATATCCTTATAACCACCAATTTGTAAATCTACATAGCATTATTCATTCACTATGACTAGATGACTATTTTAAATCTAAGAGACATTGTAAGGACTTGTATTCTTGTTAATTTATAGTCCTAACATAGCTACCATCAAGGAAGACACAATATTATCCATACTACCATTATCAATTATGACCTTACAAAATTTATTTGATCTTGCACATGGTCTTGAATAATGTATTTTTTGTGGTGGTTTTCTCTCCTCATGGCTTATCTTCAAAATATCTCTTCTGATTAGTAAGCTCTCCCCTATTTCAGGTTTTTCCACATAGTTTGGAAATGAATCTACACTCTCCTCTTCTTGTTGAACCACTTTTTTTCTACTCTCACTCTAAGATCTACCACTTTGAATGTCTTATGGACACTCATGATCTATGCCCTATAAATTTCTTACATTTGAAACACTTTCTAGAAAAGCAATTATTTCCCCTTCCCATAATATATGATCCTCCAACTCTATATCCATAACCACCTATAATATATTGGATTTAACTCTTAGAACTACTAACAACTTATTTTCTTTGACTTTGCCACTAATTTCTATTACTTGGCTATCTTCTTCCTTTTTGTTGACCTCTACCTCTGTAGCTTCTACCACCTCTCCCTATGTTTTGTTGACTTTGCCTTATAGAAAATTTTTCCTATACCTTTAATGTAGCTTTATAGGTCTCCTCTATTATTCTTTGTGACAAAATTTTGATCTCATTTTCAATGATAAAATTCAATCCATTCATGTACCTAACAACCTTCTCTATATCCTCTTTTATGTGTCCTACTTGAATAGTTAGCTTGTAGATTTCCTCTATGTATTATTTCACCATCATATCCTTTTTTCATATTTTTAGCCTCCTAAAAAATTGGTATGATAGTAATCAGGCATGAATTTTCCTTTCATCTTGGTCACCATTCTATCCCATGACCTTATCTTCTCTTTTCTCCTTATTTTTATTTCTTCCTGTATGCCATCCCAACATGAGGATGCATGACCATTTATCCTTGTTACTAAAAAATTCACATTATTTTACTAATTCACCTCTTCATAATCTATGTATTTATCCATTATTGTGATCCAATAAACCATCTCTTCAACATTGAGACTATCCTCATATATTGGCACCTCCATCTTAGTATTTGATGTCACTCCAAGGACTACTTTGATAAAACTCTCCTCCACTCTACCTTCATCTCCTTATTATAATTCCTCTTATTGAGTGCCCTCATCCTATTCTTCACTCACATTAAATATATTCATCTCTCTTCTCTGAGCCAACTCTATGGCATGCAACCTTGCCTACAAGTTTCTCACTTCCATAACTAATGCATCAATTGCTTGCAACCTTCTTTGGGCTGATGTTGATACTCATCTTTTAGATTAAATATTATCTTATTTTCCTCCCAATATATCATAACATATAATACCAAATGTTGTAGAGGAAACCAATAAAAAATCTATAGTTATCTTATTTTAATATATAACTCTTTGATAAATATTCATAGGTTCAATTACTCATGAATGATTCAAGGATTCACAGATTGTGTAATAATTATTAATATATTTATCATTCTCATGATATTATTATTATATCCTTCATTCTAGTCAAAAAATCCCTTATCACATCTTTCAAAACCTATACAACTTCTTCTCTTTTGACAAATAATCCTAATAGCTTTTTTTTGCCTTTTCCTTTTATACGATCTAGTACAGACTAGTTTTGAAAAACTAACCTCATTTCTTTCTACCCTCTATCATATTATCCATTTACAAATATTATCTTGGATAGAATCTACTTGGAATTCACTTTTTTAGTCCTTTTAGTACTCTATTTAGGCCTTCTTCATACCTAGACACA
>JARHVA010007823.1:72500-120000 GCA_037957365.1 Torreya grandis
GATACATATTTCGAGATATCGATTTAATAGAGATGGCTTGGGATTTTCTACACAATTATGTGTATTAATTATTACTTTTTTATCTTTTAGTTATTTCAATAATTCCTTAATTATGAATTTATATAGACACATTTGTCACTTGAATTTTATTTCCTTATGATTACAGGTACACATGTTTCATATTGAAAATATAAGAGCATGTATGCTTTTTATAGGATATTTATTTCTTTTTATAGTTTTCATTAGGATGATTGTACTAAATTCTAAGGAGTTAAGGGTTTTTATACTTTTAAGGTCTTATGTGTTTGATTCTAAGATAAGGTAACCTCTCTCATCTTTTTAAATTTTAAATCATTATCATTTCCTATATTGAATTCAAGAATACTTAAAAGTTTTGACATCAACATATTCTTTAATTTCATCTAGGTACACTTTTTTTTTACTTTGATATGTACACAAATAGATACACATCAAAGTCAGGCTTTATGTAAACACCTAATTTTGGTTTGAGTGTAGTTTTAAATGTTATTTTAATTTATGGCACTTGTGTCTATGTGTGTGTGTGTGTCAATTACAAATCCACATTAAGTATTATTGACATGTTTTTTTTTGGGTGTTCTAGAACCCTTTTTCCTTCCCTATTATTCGTGTTATCTCTCATCCTTGTTTCCATTAATCCACTTATGTTTCCTTGGTTTATATCAATATTTTTATACTATAGTCTTACTTGACTAGGAGCATAGCATTATGGTCATTGTTTGACTAGTAAAAAACTATTTTCCTCTTGGACCCATATTTTTTGGATCCTTTTGACCTTTCCTCAATTTTTATTTTATCTTTGTGTCTCCTTTATTTTGGATTTTATGTGTTAATAAAGTCCAAATTTGAATTTAATAAGTATATATATGTATATGAATAAATCCATATAGAGTAAAAATATAAAAGTGAATAAATACTATTAAAATAATGTTTTCAATACTAGGTAAAGAGTAATAAGAATAATTTTAGAAACTTACTTAAAAAATTAGGATCTCCTAAGGAGTCTTAATATTGCACCATTGGCAACTGTTCATGTACTAAAAATTCATATAAGGATATAAGGATTACATCACATGGTTTATTTATAAATTTCATATAGTTTTGGTTTAGAAAAATATCAAGGACATGGGTATGATTAAGGCAGGTCCTTCAATTGACTACCCATTTAATGTTTTGTAAGGTTTTGTGAGTTAATTAAGGTTTAAAGGAAGGATAAGGATTTTAATGTGATGTATAGATAATTATTACAAAAAAATAAAGGTTTTAAATGTATTAAATTAAAGGATAATAATTACTAATTTTATTTCAAGAAATTAAATATTTCTAAGAGAATACCAATACGCACTTGGTCATTTTAGTAGTTATAACGTTCCACTCTTGGTTACAATTTTAAATTTATTAGTTTCTTTATTAAAAAAAGGGTTATTTTTTATTTAGTTCCTATACCTATTTGCACCTAATTTTAAAATCACAAAATTTACATATTTGTGAAAAAATATTCTTCTTCTTATAAATATTTATTTTCCAATTTTAATTATTCTAGAAGCATTCATGTATTTTAATTAGGTATTTTTTTTTCTATTTATTTATTTAAAAATGCATTGACATGAATTTAATATTATTTATGGATAAGTGTAGTGAATTTATGATGTAAAACTACTTTACCATATTATAGGTTCACATTTTATAACCTTAAGGTGAACCTTACACTTATTAATCATGAACATATCAAATATTTGGTCATCAATGAACATTGGGATACAATAATGGATGATAGAATTTCATTGATGAAAAAAGTTAAAATTTGATTCACATTTCAATTATGTCATGAAGGTCAGTGATTGGATACTTAGATTAAAAGGCTTGGAGATAATGAAGAATTGGATAAAATCATCCATGGAAGCTAAAATCCAAAGAGATAATCCATCAACACATTTATAAACTAATTTGTGGATTTGGATTCATGGGTGTAAATGAAGAGTTTGAGTATCACATCATCATCATGCTCCCAATACATATACACCATCATCAAGGCCATAATATTCTAATAATTACTAGAATATTAAGTACCACTGAACTTAATGAGTTTAGGAAAATGAGTAGGAAGGATAATTTATCACATATGGGGATAAAAATAGTTTCTACTAAAGTCTTAAAAATAAGAACTAGTGGTTGGTGGGTGCTGAATAAATACATGGGATTTTTAGCCTTGACCCTCCTTATTAGGGTATTCATATTTCCCATGATGTTAGGGATATACATACCCATTGGCCTGAAGAAGCAACCTAAAACATGGATCCTAATGAGGAATCTAATCAAAACAAAAATTTGATGGAGGGTAAAAAAGATAATGGATTTAGTAGGCTTTATGAAGAAGAGGATATTTGTGGTATCAACCCAAAGAATAATATCTAGGAGGAATATAGGTTTAAATTTTAGCAAATTGATACATATAGTATTCATCCCATAGATTCTTATGCCTTGAGTATAAATTAAAACTATTTTCATTGGCAAAAAACTTGATATAAATGGAAAGAGGTAGAGTCAGGAAAGCTCGATGTGAGACATGATCCTTTCTCAAGTGCTGGTGGTTTATTAGAGGACCCAATGTGAATTAATCCCTATATAATGTGAATGAAGAGAAGCTTTAACACTGTGAGAATAAGGTGAATTAGTATAATTATAATATGGGTGGGTGTTATTTGAGTTAGGAGAAACATGATGTCAATGACACCAATGATAATAATTATGTACATGTTCACACATGAGTTTACAAAAACACTCCATGATTGCACATGATTCTTATTTATTTTATTATGTGAATGGATGGACCTTATAATGATTAGGATAGGGGTCTCACATATAATGGACTCATCTAGATGGAAAGCAAAATATACCAATAATTTAATCACATAATTTTTATACAATATTTATAAAAATCCCATATAAAAATCCCACTTAAGTTTACTTGAAAAGATAAGGATATGAGAGTGGTATTGTTTATTTGTGATCTATTCTCAAAAAATATGTTCTCAAAACATTTTAGGGTATTCAGTCTAAATTTTAATGATAATAACATCCTATAGGAGGGAGTTGAGACATAGAAACTAATAGAAAAAAGTATAAAATAGGGAAGTAAAGGTGATAAATTGTAGAGAAACCTATAGGTAGTGTCAAATAAGGCTAAAACATAATTAAAAATACAAAAATAGAGCCTATAAAGAGAAGAAAATAAGGGGTTCTATCACCATCATGGGATTTTATGCAAATACATTACCTAAATACAAAGGAAGTTGGGTATTTATACAATTCATGACCTTATATAAAACTCAAACAAAATGGTATGAAACTAGAAAAAGAAAAGAGATAGACAAAATGAAACCTATGGGGTCCAATTGGGCGTGAAAAATATAGATGGAAGAATCAAACTATGCACTACGGGATTCATAAAGGGATGAAATGTAAATACCCTACTACCCATGGGAATCATTAAAAGTCTAAAACAACTCTCTAGTTTGATAATTTGGGTTAAATATAGGATAAAATATAATAAATACACTATAAAGCTAAGAAGAGACTAATCTATTGAAGATTTATAAAATAAACTACATAAATATTAGTCTAGTTCTATAGAAATAATAACTAAAAGAAAGTGATTGAAAATATATATGATTTATAAAGGAAATGTTTCACCAAATCATATTGGTTAGGTAATGTAAAAAACATATGAGTTCAAAAAAAATCTACCTTGAAATCAAGGTGACCTCATATAAAACTTTTAAAATTATGTAAAGTCTATATAATTTGATTCTAAAAGCTTTGGGCTAAAAAGGGGGAGGTGAAGGATCCATGATTTGAAACAGATGCTAAGTGGTTCCTCGAGGTGGAATTTTTGATATAGTCTATAAAATAACCATAAAAGAGAAAAGGAGAGTAATATAATGGTGAATTATAGTTACAAATCTAAGGAACATATCTGATGGTGTCATAAAGGGTGATATTTGAGTATATGTGTATTAACAATAAAAAGTATAAAATGTAGTTATTAGATCACATGTTAGAGAATATTAGGCATATTGAATGATTGAACATTTATGAATAAAATATAAACAAGTGAATAAATGATAAAAATAAAGAGATGGGGGATAAATTCATGAATATACATGTATGTAAAGGGTGTGATTTTGATAAAAATATATGTTTATAGCTATTCAAAACCATAACGGTTTTCCAAATAGTCATTAATGGTCACTTGTGGTTAAAACACATGTTATTAAGGAAATGAATGGTTAGGCCATGAATTTCCATCAGAAGAAACAATCTATTTTAAAATGGGTAAAATGTAAAATCATGTTGACGAGTTTCTCTGTAAGGTCCTTCTTAGGTGTGCTTTTCATCTAGGTGTGGTAGTCTACATAGGGAGATAAACTAATATCATTTATATTTAGGTATATATAAATGAAAATTATATTTCCACTCTCACTTATCCTCCTCTAACCACTTACCCTAATTAAATAAATGATTGTCTTGAAATATCACATTTCTTCATATTGCATAAATGTTGTTTATATTTTAACACTTGTAATACTTGCTTAAAATTAGTTATATGTTCCTTCCATGTAACACCAAAAACTAAAATATCATCTACATAATATATGACACATGAATATATGAAAGTCCTCAAAACATCATTCATCAATATCATAAATATAGTAGGTGGGTTACATAAACAAAATGTAAGTACCAAACATTCATACAAACATTTTTTTATCTTTATATTTTTCATCCATACATATTAATAATTAATAATAACTTTATGGTACCTGGGTTTGAGATCTAACATTGTAAAAACATTTTGCATGTTGAAGTTGGTCCAACAAGTCATCAATATGTGGGAGCAAATATTTGTTTTTTATGGTGATCTTGTTCAACACTCTATAATATATACACATTCTCCAAGATCCTTCCTTATTTTTTACCATCATAATGGGTCACCCACATGATGAATTAATTAGGAATATGACAAATTTTATAACAAAATTTTAAGTTATACATTTATTTTATTACTCTCAAAAATAAATTTAATGTATAAACCAATGTTAGGTAATGGAGACTTGGGTAGAAATTGAATATCATACTATACTTCCCTTTATGGAGGAAACAAATTTATAAATTTATAAAAATTAATGAAAAGAATTATAAAATTATTATAAATATTTCAATCCATTGTTAGCCTAGTAAATTTCATAATCTATCTCATCTTTTTTCTTATCCTTCAAAAGACAAACAAAATTTATTATTTTTTTGAATGAGTCTTTTCCTCTCTATTATAATTTTCCATGATAAGATTGGGCTTGATTTGGTATATCTTGATGATAAAATTTATCACATACTTCATATACTTATTTAATATCCCTTGTCATGAACACAATATCCCTAATATATAAGTAACGGTATCCCTAATATACAAGTAGTGAATTTTAAACACCAAATTTAATCTATCAAGAGGAATCATATATGGTTTAATCTCATCTTATATATTGTGGGTTAGTACTAGGTTTGACTCTAAATTTATTATTCACTTGAACCTACACAAAATCTGGCCTAAACCAAAGGATATATATGAAGATAGTCCAAAAAATTTCAAATCAAACTTATTAACAAGTTCATCTAAAATCAAATTATAATGAAAGTATCAAAATGTGAATTAAACTTTGTTTTATTGAATAAGACCTTGATTTAGAATAAATTTCTTATTATTTCTCTCTAATTTATTGTCATTTATGATGGTAGTGGTATAACCCAACTTTTATTAACATAAAAAAATTACTCTATCTCCACTTGTGATTTCTCTTTAAAATATAAAATGGATTTAAAAGGGACCTCCATTGAGTAATTTGTGTGATTAAATTTTGGATGTGACTTCAAATAATTTGTGCTAGTATGTCAATATATAACACAATTCATTCAATGGTTCTTTATATGCTTTAAATGGATGATTTTTCTCTCTTGGAATGATTTTTTGACTTATTTTACTGAGTATTTCCTCTCTCCTTGATTCTTTTCTTCAATTTAGTATTATTTCACACATTCCTCATCAATATCCTTTGATTTATTTTAGATTTATTATCTCCTTATGTGTATATGGATATCTCTCATGCTTTTATTCAAGGTATATTTTTCTTCCAAGTACAAACCCTTAAATAAATTTTTTATGGAACTCCATTTGTATAATAATAAACATTGACCAATTCCATGCCTACAATACCAAACCACTTAATTTTATGAGTATTTCCTTTCCAAATAGGATTTTAAAATATTATATAAAAATTATTTGAATTCATCCCACCTAGTTAAAATTAGATCCTTATTCTCATAAGAGACTATATAAATTTCCCATAAAATTAGATCATGTCCTTCCACTTTAAGATGTTAAAAATGAATATTTAATGCCTCACTAAAATTATGCAACTCAAAATATATCTGCATTTATTTCAAACAATTTTCTAGCAATTCAACCTATACTTTTATTTTAGAATATCTAATCTCAACTTTGGTTTCAAATTTGAAAGGAGTATATTTGGATGATTTTACCTTAGCATTACCTTTATATATTTTTGAGGCTAATCCTCTTTACCCATGAATTATTATTTAATTCCATCATGGGGATTTTATCCTATGCTAAACTTATTAGCTAGATAATAAAACATTATGTCCATGGATTATTGGGTTCTAGTGATGAGATCTGATCACATGATGATATTATCATGGGACATCATCATACACTTTATGCTTGAATATAAAACAATAAATATATTATAAATTTTAGTTTCACCTTCTTTCTCTATTTATTTCACCTTTGGATTCCACTTGTTAGAATGAATCTTAGTATCAAAAGTGATCAATTCTTCTTTTTATATTATCATTATCGTACAAATCAACCAAAATATATCCAAAATGACTAATTATTAGCCTTATATGATACCAAAATAAATTATAAACACTTAAATTATAATGTGCTAATGGAATTTATAGAGTTAAAATATGTTTCCTTACTCAAATATTAATCCAAATCAGTAGTTTGAACTTTGAAATAACTTGTAATTAGTGTAGTGTGTTGTTGAACCAAAAAAATAACTTACTGAAGCAAACTATGAATGTGAACAACCATGAAAAATAAAAGATATAGTAATAAAAATAACAAACACCATGAATTTTAATATTGAAACCCTAGTGTGGATAAAACTAAATGGAAGTGGCAATAACTCATTTTCCTAATATTTCTTATGGAAAACTAAAAATCAAAAATATATAAATAGAGAGAGAGATAAAAAACTATTTTTTTCTCACTGAGATCCTCTTTGCACCTTTATTATCCACATAACCAACTATTAAAAAACTATACATCTCACACCTAAATTTATCAATAAATTAGTGCCTCCCATTTATAATGATCTAAGAGTATCTATTCATGAGCTTTAGGATTCAAAATGAATTAGAAATGAAGAAACATTATCATTCCTTTATAAACTAAATATTCAATTCACTTTGGAAAACTATTTCTTTAAGAATAATAGGGGTTACAATATTAACCCAATGGTTTTGTAACCATTTTTTATTTAATAATTGGTTATGAAATTTATCATATAGAGACTACTTTATACATAATGCCACATTTAATGGAACCAATATTTACATAACTACCTCTGCATAAACCAATGATTTTTTTTTATCATAAGATAAATAATTAAATTATGCCTTTTTTACTAGTTGATCTTATTTTTTCTCTAGCTATACGATGAAGAGGTCTATATCTATAAATAACTATAGATCAATATAATTCAATAAGAATGTGAGAGAGAAGAGAATGATTTGTGTATTGACCCTAAGCTAACTAGCAATTATGAAAATGATTTAACTTATTTTGGAATAATGGAGTTTTATTTCTATTTTAGTTAAGGGTCTAGATTAATAAATCAATACAAAATATAGTAATAATTATAGTTTTGATTTTTTCAACTATTTATCTATTTCACCTTTCTAAAAATATAAATAAATAGGAAGAATATAACTTAGCTTAAAAATAGATTGACATGACTGATACAAATATTAAAAATGGTTGTGTAAGATAGGGAAGGTGTCATAAACTTGAATCTAGATTTCATTCATTGAAAGGATAGGAGTGCTAAAAAGTGGATGCTTTGGTGTCTAATGTTATTATCCATTCCTTTTGTTATTATCTAAACTAATCACAGAGACTTGAATTTTTTTGGGTAATTATGTTGTGCTTGTATGAGTGTGCCTATGAAAATTGAGTGTTGGTTGTTGACAAAACTCACTATGGAGATGATTTTGTCTTCAAACCCTAACCCTCCATCATGATTGATAAAATGATATTTGATTCACTTGATAAAGAGGGAGGGTTAGTGTGTAAGATATACTAAACATGTAATTTGCACCCCTTATGTGGGCATGCTACCTACATACCAAAACTTGAAAAAGGAATCAATCCATATGTAGTTCTCCCACTTAACGTGCTTTGTGAAATAGTATGATGTGAATGCAAATGACAATTTGGTAGTGTTTGAGGTGGTTAGGGATTGGTATGAGGATTTAAGTATGTTTTTAGTTATGTTGGGTGAATGTGTGCAAATAATAGGGAGGTTTGTCTTAGTGCTTTATTTGTATTCTTGCTTGATTTGTAAGTCTAGTCATCTCCTTTATAAATGAGCTTTGAGTGGGATTTTATAGGGAGTAATTGGTCATGGGTTAGATGTATCCATCATTTGCCACTAAGGTTAAACTATAAATTAATACCAGTATGAATGTGTGTTGTATGAGATATATCATGAAGCCCATGAATACTCTATAATCTAAAAATGTGGCATTGATAGTTGAATGTATACTAATAACTAGGCCAATCTTGGCCACTTTGAAAGGTGGAGATTAGGCTTTTATGAAAGCCACTCCAAAATTGAGAACTAGGCTTATATTAAAGCCACTCCAGAATGATGCCAACCACCTATAGATGGAATAAGGAACATAAATACTAAGAATACCTAGGTAATACAATGAATTAGAAAATAAAATAATGAAAATGTGCCATGCACATTGCCGCCAATCACTATTGTCTATAAAATGGATTCTGATCTAGAAGTTGTACCAATTGCCCAGTCTAAAACTAGAAGTGAGAACCATCATGCCATGAATGATGCCCCCTATATCTAGATAATCTAGGTAAGACTATACTAAAATTTACCAATCTAAATTGTAGTTGACAAAACTATAATTAAACTTACCTTTATGTCTATTTCTGAATTTTTTGGGTTTTTCGTTGTTTGGATAAGAGCACTAAAAAGTGGAAACTTTGTTGTCTAGTGATTTATTCCAAATATGGTGATCTTTTCCTTTAGTATTTATAATGATTTTTATTTATTTTTCACTATTTGTATGGTTTGTTCTATTTGTTTTTAATTATGATTGTTGTTCTGGATGTTCTAAAAACTAATTTTTGACTAGTAGAGGGCTCTGATCTCTATGACAAAACCCGTATTTGTTGCCCCCTCTTCTAAGGGTAGGAATGAAGACCTTGTAATAACTTCCCTCAAAATAAATAACCCTACAAGTGTTTTATTCTACAAAATACATGATATAGCAATGATAATCCAAAATATGTCTCAAGATATAGCATAGTTTGTATTGGATATTATTAGATCAATAGGGGTATGCTTAGATAGATGTAATGATGTAATAGCATGTGAAGTATACTAAATTGAAATTAGAAATATGGTTAGTTTTCAAGGAGGAATGGATTATTATATCCATCATGGCATCTAAGAATTAAATATAATGCATGATGTGGATCATGATATTACAAATAACTAAGAAGCAAAAAAGCAAATAAGCACACAAGGAAAGAATCAAGAAGCATACAAGAGAGGCTGAGGGGATAAGAAAACAAGGGAAATGGGCACATGTCACTTAGACTAGGAAATAAAGCATACAAGGCATGTTAAAATGCCCACATACACATACAATTGTAAATAAGCAAGATTGGCATAAGGGCCACAAGTAACTACAAGAGTACAAGCAAAGGACATTGGCAAATGTCCTAAGGTAGATACAAGTAATAAAATAGGAAATGATAAATGAAATCACATTGAGCTACTCAAATCAATAAAATAAGGCATGTGAGTTTTTAAAATACTAATTCATCTAACTAATCAAAGTAAGAAGTGAAAGTATGCAAAACACATAGCACAAGACTAGGTAGATGATAAGAAATAGACAAGTGTTATATACTAGTGAGTGTTGATAGAATAATCTATATAAGGTAGTAAGTAATGTACATAAATATGATAACTAGAGTGTGTGATGTAGGAATGACATAACTTATATGTTTTAGTCATGTATAAGATGCCCCCGATGGGTATATATGTTGATGTATGTATTGAATGTAGAAGTAGGATGCCCCCTCAATGGGTAGAATGAAGCAATCAAGGATCTAGATGTCACTACGCACACTCAAATAATATAAAGTGAAGTATGGTAATGTCGATAAATTGATAAAAAAATCATAGAATAAAAAAATGTAAGTCTAGCATGGCAATAGAAATGTAAAGCATGGATAATCCATACAGTTGAAAAGATTTTGTTATTTTTAGTTATTTGAATGTTTTTGTATTTTTACATGTTATATTTTTTTGGTATTTTGAAATATTGTATTATTTTTGGTATTTTGAAATAATCTATGTATAAGTAATCATAATGAAACTATGTACAAGAAAGTGAAAAGAAACTTTGGACAAGCAAGCTAAGAAATTATGTAAAATAAAGGTTCAAAATAAATGATACTAACTAATGAGTCTCATAAGATACTCCCTATCATGGTGTCATGTATCAAGGAGATGGATCGTGCATGATCATGAAGCATGATTGAAGGGCTGAGACTATAACTTTAAAAGTTGTGTATGTTGTAAGTGGTCTAAAATCTCTATAGTGGAAACCAACTGTGGGGTCCCCCTATAACTCTAAGAAGTGGATGAAACTATGTGGCTCTTAAGGACCCATTTGGTAGTATAATAATCTCTCTAAAAATGTGCTCTGTGTGTATAGGCATGAGACCCTAATGATATTACCCTTGGTTTGAATATTGTAGTTCGAAATTATCTAGAGTCCTAAGTCTATTGCTGATATAGTGGTCACTCTAAGAGACCCCTATGTGGAAGTGTATAAACTTTATGTGATGGTAAGGGAGGCCTTAACTATGTCTAAATAAAAACTAGAGGAAGAACTATAACTGGTGGATAAGTTAAAATTTGTGATTGTAGAGTAGGATATGGCTCTAAAGTGGGGAGTAGTAACTCATACAAAACTCCAAAAATTTTAACACCCTGATTAGCATGAATGTATTTCACTCATCTATGAACTATAGAAGGTATTACATGAAGTTTTTGTATCTATGGTCAACCAAGCAACATGTCAAAGACTCCTACATTGGGAATAATAGTAAATGGTGTGACCACATGTGCTAGACCAACCTGTAAAGGAAGTATAATCTCACCCAATAAACTCTATATGTGCCCACTAAATCCACTAATAACTATGTCCATCAAGGTGATATCTTGCTTTGAATATATTAAATGCTAAAGTAATGTCATAGTTCACATATTGACACTGGATCCATTATCTATGAGAACACTATGAATGGGATGGTGATCAATGTAGGCTGTAATAAAAATCACATAGTAATCCAAATTATCCTCAATTATTTCTTACTCTAAAAAGGAGATCAAAGGTCTAGCTGGAAAACTAGACTTATACACACAAATCATGTCTCTCAAAGGATGTGGGTTAACTAAAGGTGTTTGGTATACATCTGGTAGAGGGTGTGCATGATATGTCTAGTGAAAAATTGATGTGTCCCATGTCTCTTATTTATAATGCTATGGTAAAGTATCTGAGAAAATTTTGAGGGCCTTATCCTGTGTTTTCTTTACATGAGGAAACTCAAATAGAGTGCCAAGATCAATAATTTTCCATCTATCAAGACCTATATCTTGTGTCATAAATTGATGCATCTATTTTTTGTGTGGCATGGTGTCCTATGCAAATCATAGAATACATTTTGATCATAGCCTCATGGAAGAGGCTTTGTTGTATCAACTTCTTAAATAAGAGGGAGAGATATGATATTGCATTCCAGTAGTTATTATAAGACTCTAGCTAGAGGTACTGGTAGATTGGTAAGGCTCACTAAGGAGGTGTAGAAAAAACCACTCATTGAGGGGGCTCTAAAACTGCATTAATTATAGGTTTATTTTGAATTTTTATATCATTAACATTTACTTTGAATGAGACTTTATTGTTACTCTTATTTGTTATTTATGATATCTTGCATACTTGAGTTTTCCCATATAAAGTAATTTGACTTCCCTTTCTTTTAGTGTATGACATAACTTAGTGAAGGAAGAATTTTTTTAAAATATTATTGAATCATGCAAAGCTGGTAGAAGACTCTATTTGAAGAGATCTTGTAATTCTTGATCAGCCATGGGGTTAGTCATTTTAGCCAAGATAGTCTTATATCTAAGAACATAATTTGTGAGATGCTCATTTGACCTTTATTTCTATTGTGCAACTTGGGCATAAGAAATCTTGTCACATATGTTAATGCTGAAATGAACTAGGAACATGCCATCTAAATGATTAAATGCTTTGACCAACTAATTTGGTAGACAATAAAACCATTGTAGAGAATAATCCTTTAAACTCTATGCAAATATCCTAGTTAGTACCTAGTCATTTGGCACATAGTCCAAGAATGTTTCATGAAAATTTCTCAAGTGTGTCTCTGGATCACCCTTGCCATCATATAGAGTGAGCTTGGGTTGAACAAAACCTGGTATAAAGGGTGTAGAAGTAATATGATGTGCCAATGGTGTATAAAGTAGAGTAGAAGAGTCTAAAGCCTATGTTGGTCTAGAGGCACCTTGCTCAATATGTAGCACCTTGGATTAAATATATTTTATCTCTTGTACAAGGGAAGCCACATCAGGAGTTGAAGGTGTACTAACTATAACTAGTGGTGCCACATATGAAGGTTGAGTTGATATAGGGGTTGTTGAGACATAGTTTCCCTTGTAGTGTCATTTTTAACTAGTTGTTCTGAAGGAATGGAAGACTCAACTTGCTTATCCTTTTTAAATTCCATGATAGATTATAAGATAATGACATGATCTTAGGGATGTTTCCCAAGTCTCTCTCTAAAACTTTGTAGAATCAAATATTTGCTGATGACAACATCATTATCAACAATGGGTGGAAGTGGATCAATACCACCATGTGGTGGAGCACGAGCATTGATGTGTAAATCATCATTTTTATTCTCATACTATTCATTTTTAGAATTATCCTCATGTAAATTAGTGTAATCTAGATGTGTAGGATATATAGTAGGAAATTGAGTTGGTTGTTTATCCATGATATATGGATGGGTTGGAGGAATATAGGTAAATTTAGGAGGGTTGCCACTAAGTCTTGCACTTCATCTCAAAGGAAGAGATGAAAGAAGCTTAATTGGAATAAGGAAAAAAAATCAAAGAGAAGATTAAATAAATGTAATCTAGGATTTGAAAAATAGTGAACTAGAATATGCATTAAAAGGATACAATCTCACTAACATGTAAGGTGATACCTCAAAACCATAGGGACCTAGTATATTTAAATAAGGTTTGAAATAAAATGATTTTTAAAATTATTATGGTGAATTTTAAAAATTAAATGTGAAATTATGATTTATATATGTTGGAAAAATTAGAAGAATATTGCTAAAATCAGCAAGGAATTTTCCCTAGGATTTCTAGGGTTTTTATGCACAAACAAAGTAAGTCAAGTTCACCAAATCATTAGTTAATATAAAAATAATTATAGTCATGATTTGTACAATTGTTTATCTTTTTCACCTTTCTAAAAATAGAATCATATAGGAATAAATCTAACTTATCTATAAAATAAACTAAGATGGTTGATACTGAGGTTTAAAATGACTATACACAACTGGGAAGGCATCATAAACTTGAAACTAGATTTTATTCCATTAAAGGATAAGAACACTAGAAAGTAGATTTTTTGGTGTCTAGTGATTTTTTTCATTCTTACCATTGTCATCTAAACTGATCATAGATACCTAAAATGTTTTGGGTAGTTATGTTGTGCATGTGTGAGCATGCTTATGAAAATTTGAGTTCTAGTTTTTGATGGAACTCACTATGGAGCTGATTTTGTTTTTAAACCCTAACCCTCCATCATGCTTGATAAAATTATATTTGAGTCACTTGAGAAAGAGGGGGAGTTAGTGTGTAAGATATACTAAATGTGTAATCCACACCCCTTGTGTGGGAATGCTTCCTATATACCAATACTTCGAAGAGGGATCAAGCCATATGTAGTTCTCCCACATAACATGTTTTGTGCAATAATGTGATGTAGATTTAAATGCAAATTTGGTAGTGTTTGAGGTGGCTATGGACTAGTATGAGGATTTGAGTATGTTTGTAGCTATGTTGGTTGACTATGTGCAAAGAATATGGAAGTTTTTCTTAGTGTTTTGTTTGTATTCTTTCTTGCTTTGTAAGTTTTGTCACCTCATTTTTAAATGATATTTTAGTGGGATTTTATATGGAATAAAATATATTCATGCTAATCCAACCTAAATAAGGATAAGGGCTAGATGAAAATGACCATTGGGGCCCAAAGTGCAAATGGATAAGACCACTAAAAAGTGGATGCTTTGGTGTTTAATGATATAGTACAAATAAGGTGCTCTTGTCCTATAGGCTAAGGACCTAGGATAATAGGATTGGCATGGGGCATATTATCTAGCTGAGGTAGAATGACCCTTTAGAAGGTTCTGGATGACTGGTAATGAGAAAAAAGGTGTCTAAAAGGGTCATAAGAGCACATAAAAAGGACCTATGGATGAGGTGTTGCAATCCACACTTAAACTACCAATTTGGACATTTTATATGACGACAAGAACTCACCCTATAGATACTAGTGTATACGTAACTACCCTTTTAATGGGATTGACATTGTCGCAAATATCCTATATATATGGAATATTTTCTCACCATTTAATAAATACTCAAATTATGTCTTGTTTATTGACTGATCCCAGTTTCTCTCTAGTTAGATGATCAAGAGGTTTATATATAATATAATTCTTATGGTTAATAGATTCTATGAAGCATGCAAGAGAAAAAGAATGCTTTGTGGAATTAATAATAATGTGGACATAAGTATACATAGTTTAAAAATATATTTATATCACATAATTTGGACCAATAATCAATAAATAGATAAATAAACTAAATTACATGAAAAAAATATTAATAAATATATTAGGGAAATTTATAGATGTCTAAAATATCCCCCTTTTTGAACCATCTCATTGAGAACACATTTGATATTATAAAATGGATTTAAATAAACATCTAGATTTATAGGAATGATTTTGCTAAGAACCTATTATTGATGATTGAAATTTTCTAACTATGTTATGCTCATAATTAGAGCATCATAATGGGAAGCCTCAATAGTTTTACACAAGAATTTTTTGTATTAAGCCAAAATCATTTTAATTTTTTTGGGAATGGAAAGGGTGAAAATAAATAAAAATAGAAAATAAAATGAAAGGTAATGTGCTAAATAAGATTGTTCTATTTCCCATTCAAATGAATGAATGCACAAATTAATTTTTGAAAGCCAAATTAATATTAGAAATCATAACTAAATGTAATATTAATAAGATATGACACTATATTATATTTAATCATTCAAAAAAACTCTTTACTAATTTATGAAAGCATATAAAAATGTTACAAATATAAAATGTTTAAAATTATAATATAAAGAGACCCTCTCTATTTATTTATAATTAAAAATAAGAAAAAATAAATTTTGAATTTAAAATATACTCTAAATTCAATCCATTTCAACAAAAATACTCCTTGATCGATGCCATTAATTTATTCAATGACCACTATCTCCATTTTCATATCTTGATGTAATAATTCTCCCATGAACTCCGAAAATGAATGAAAGCTTGGCACTGTAAATATCAAAGCTATAAACCAAGTGTGGGTTTTCTTCTCTGACAAAGTTCTACAATAATTATCCTTTAGGTTTTATATTTCTTTTTTATAAACTATCTAGTTGTTGTAGATATAGGTACGGTATATATTTTATTGAACATTTAATACTAATTTTGATATGTGATTCACCCTTTGGGTGGTAGGGTTTACCCCTATTTTATATGACTACCACCACTATTTATGCATCTTTGGATACATTGATAGTTAGTGTGAGTGGGATTGATCATGTCACTAAAACAAGTGAGGAAGTTCACTTTGAAGTTTTTTTACAAGGTAATGGTTTTATCCTAGACACTCCCTTATCAAATGTTATTCTTGATATTATTGAATTTGATAAAGCTTGTAATTTTTTTAGAACTACAATCTGATTGCTTATTTTTTGGGAAGAGTTTCCCCTTAGAGACTCTTGAAATATTGGGTTCATAATAAGTGGCAAGGACATGGTGTGAAATTGGAAGGATTTTAAAACATTAACAAGGGTTTCTTCTTGTTTCATTTCACCAACACAAAGCACTACAAATCCATTGTTAATCATGGTCCTTGGTTCATACAAAACATGTTGGTAGTGTTTTCTCATTAGATTCAATAATTTCATGTTTTAGAGCAAGTTAAACTATTTTTTTTTGTTTGGGTTGAGTTTCTTGACTTATATCTCCCCTTCTAGGGGTTTATTGACCAACTCATAAAACCCTTAGGGCATTCCATATGCCATGAATAGGCAAATTTTTTTATGATCTGTCTCTTCATGAGCATTCCATATAACTCATTATATCTAATACAAACTATCCATAAGTGTTTCCTTTTGATTATATTACATTACATATAATAGTTAAGGTTTTTATTTAAGAAGGAAATGAATGCAATTATCCTTTGTTTGTATGTGATACATTGTTGATTCTTTATATTGTTATTGTATCTAACTTGGATAAAATGAGCACAATTTTGTGTATAGAAATACATTCCTATGGTGGGATCATTTTGAGAAGACATCAAATAGTTTCTTAAACCCTTTTTGACAATAGTTTTGAGGATTCGACAAAGAAGACATTGAGATCCAAATATCTAAAGCTCTAAAGACTCTCCAAAGATGCTCTAAAGGAGCTCTAAAGATGCTCTAAAGGCACTCTTAAGACTTGTAAAAAGTGCTTTGAAGATGTTTAGCTGGATCCTATAGATCAAGATAGTGATTTTAAGGATATATATTGTATATATATAGACTTTCCATATTTAGGTATATTCTTTTAGACATTACTATTCATAGTAATGGTATAAAATGATCTGTATATATTTGTATTTCTATTTTATAAAAGTAGATATAATATTTTCAGATCCATGTTAGTTATTTTCCATCTATTTTTAGTTGAGTTAGTTCCAACACCTTCTTATAAGCATGGAATCTAGTTCCTAGATATTCTGTATTATAAATAAGTAGATTTGGCCATTTATACCCATGGATTTTGTATTCTATGAATATATGTTGAGATATGCCTTAAATAAATGTCTTCTTCTCATTCTAGATAAGTTAGTTAATCAATGAGTTAGTCAATCAATAGTAATTAGAAATTAGAAGAAACATTTTAGTGTAGTTTTTTATATCTGTCTATGTTTGTTTGATAATGAAATAAAGTCGAACATTCTTTTTCATTATTGAGTAAATTTGTTCCTATTCTAAGGAAAAAATAAGGGACCACTTCTCCTCAAAGATTAGGAAAAATTGGTATTTTTATTTATAGTTTAAAATTATTTCTTTGATCTAAGTATAATTCATTTGCTATAACGTGTAATTTATTTTTAAATGCAAGAGTGATTTCTTTTCAATGCAAGTGTGATTTACTTTTCAAAGAAAAGTGTGAATTTACTTTAATGCAAGTGTGTTTCCATTACATGTATAGGTTATTTCAATTCAATGTAAGTGAGTTTTATCTATGTAAGAGTGTGTCTTTCAATTTAATAGAAAGTAAAGTTTGTTAACTCATATCCATATTTAGAATTTTTTTAGATCCATTTAAGTAATAGTATATAACTTCCTCACATTCTATAATACCACACCATCCTACCCAGTTGGACAAGTTGAGTGAGGACATCATAATGTCTTATGTCATATGTTTAAGTTATAGATGTTGATGGTGTGAACTGAAGAACCCTTTAATAAGTAAATCTATATGATATCTTTAGTTATCAAATATTTTAGATTTTCTTTTCTACAAAATAAAGTTAGAATCTCATGTGATGTCCTTATGATTTAGATATCACGGTAGAATAAACCCCCAAAATAAAAAGCTACAAACTCAAATATCCAATGATCTCATTGCATATATCCTTGGACACTATCCCTAGTAGAAAATGACACCAATCCATTGATTGGTTAAATGAGAGGTATAATGATAGCCTATAATTTTGGCACTATTTTTGATAACTCATTAATAAGTTTTAGTGAGATCTTACATTAGAGTTATTCAGGGAAAATTTAGAAACATTTTAAAAACTCAAAAACATAAAAATAATTTAGGACTCTTTATATTTATGAACCACCCAAGAAATTCTCAATGACAATTTATCTTTAAGGGATCCCAAATAAATCAATAAGAAGAGAGGATATAATCCTTTCTAGAAAGATCAAGAAGTGAAAGAAAATAAATTGAAATTTGTAAACAAATGTTTTTTTATTTGTCTCCTAAATAAGGTTAATTATCACAAATGGATCCTACAAGAAGAATCGTATTCAGAACATCTTTTCCTATAGGAAGATTTGATCCAAAAAATCCATTTTCTATAATAGATAGATTTGATACACAAGCTCTACAAGAAGATCTGATCACCAAAAAATATTCTCCTCCTGAGGTAGACCATAGGTTGATCACCCAAGAATATTGATAACCAAATTTGGGAAGAAAATATGGGAGATGAACATGCACATGTATAAAACCCTAATCGATAGCCTCCATAGGAAAATACCTTTTCCTATCTAATTATCTTAGGTATTGATGATAAAAATTATATGAAAAATATCTCACCATCCATTTTACCTACTTTTAGTGGTAAATCCTTAGAGGATACAGATCATTTCCTCTTTAAATTTTAGGTTCTTTTCCAAACCTATGATTATGTCATAGATAATCAAAAATTGAATTTATTCCCATCTACACTCAAGGATGTAGCCATGAGATGGTGCATGGGCCTTGAGGGCAATTCTATAACCACTTGGGATGAAATGGAAACCAAATTTTTTGAAAAATATCAACATTATTTTAGAGTCATAAAATGGAAGGAATACTTTTTCAAGATCAAATAAAATGAAGATGAAACCTTAGAAGATTACCTTGTTAGGTTCATATTTACCTATAAATAGAGTGGTTACTAATTTACTGAGGAGGTCATCAAGATAGTATTTATTAAAAGCCTAGATGATGATTCATGTGATTCTTTGAACCTAATGGGAAAGGGTGATATTGATAATTTAACCTTTCATCAAATTTAAACATTATGTACTAACTACTCTCAGAAAAGAACTAGCATAAGGAAATGAAGGTTAGAAAAATCACCTGAAGCTGGAAAATTAATGGAAGAATTTGTTAATTTTAATACAGACATTTTAGTATAATTGACATCCACATTAGATGGCCTAAAATAAAAATCAAATGCTACCAACACTGAATAGTTGTCAATAAATTGTCTTAGATGTAGACTGAGACATGCAGTAAAAGATTGTCCTTTAGATAAAATAGAGGTATGTGGTATTTATGGCCTAAACCATAATACCAAGAATTGAAAACAAATTCCTACCATAATCAACTAAGTAAAACAAGAAGCACAATAATTAAGGAAGTGAAATTTATCCAAATATAAGGAAACCAATACTTCCAGCCTCAAAATCAATTTGGCCCAAGATTTCCTCCCAATCCATGGATGGCACCATGGGCTAGACAAATCACACCACTAATGTGGGGGCCATCATAACTAAAATTATGGGGTACTTAAGAATGGATACCATAGATGTGAAGAATTCCTCAAAATAATTCACAACCCTAGACATAGCAGCAAAACCAATAACCATACTGGGTACAATAGTCACCACCTCAATGGTCAAATCAATAATATTGGCCACAAATAATGTTTCCTTCATAGCAAGCCTTGATGACTTCACAACCTTAGCCACCACCAATTTAGGAGTAGGTTAACTAACCATATATACCTACTTAACTAGTGGCAAATCCTAAAAATAGGCAAAATACACCTTTATATAGAGCTGATCAAGAAAGTAATGTTGTAAGTGGTTCAACTAAATGTAATAATATTCAATTTAGATCAGGGAAGGTAGTAGGAGATTTACCCATTACCATAACTAAAATTCCTAATTATGAAAACACACATGTACCAACTATATTCCAAGAACTAATTGAAGAAAAAATAGAATCCACAACCACACCAATCACAATTCAAAATACGCCTGCTATTCTATTTCCTAAGAGACTTAAGGAAGACAAACCTATGAAAGATTCTGAATTGATGCATGGATCAAAAGAGATGAATATAAAAATTACACCATTAAGATCCATTAAATATATTCTTGAGTTAAATAAAATCATAAAAGGATTACACATTAAAGCACTAAGAATAAATAAGTAGTATCCTAAAACAATTCAAGTAACTAGTAAAATTATTGATTTACTAGCAAGAAACATACTTCTTCCTAAATATGGAGATCATGACAATCATGTTATGATTGTAAAAATTAGGAACAAGTTCATTCCAAATATACTTGTAGATCTAGGTGCTACCATATACATAAGGATTGTCAACATAGTAGTCTTTATCTCTCATAGGGATTTAGCCTACCACTACAATCTTACAAATGGTAGTTCAATCCACTGTTTCCCTTGAAGGAACCATAGAGAATGTATCAGCCACCATCAAATCTTAGGAATACCCTATTTATTTCATCATCCTTCAACCTAAACCAAAGAGGGTAGGATATCCAATCATTATTGGTAAACCTTGATTAGCTATAATTGTATCACAAAATGATTGTAGATATAGAAACATCACCATTTCTAATGGAATTCATGCTAAATAGATATCTCTATATCTACCTATTAGACCTTCAATGGGTTTTTTTAAATAAATATAGGTGGATCATCTTGAAAAAAACTATATTAGTGTGTTTTCCTTAGCCATGGTTACCATCAAATAACATGTCCAAGAGTTTGAGGAACAAATAATAGAAGATTTAGATTAAGAAAGCCTAGCTTTAAAGTCTTTCAATTTTGATCTGAAGTATGAAAGCCTAGCTCTAGAGACTAGTAGCTATGTTCTAAAGATGAAAAATAATGAATGGGAAAAAACCACCTCCATAATTGAGAATAAAGACAATGACATAATATCACCAAAAAATTTATTTAATCCACAATACATTTAATAAGCCATAGTTGATTGGGCTCAAAATGGATAGAATTCATTTTTACATGAATTTCATTGTTCATTGACCAATATGCTTTCCATAAGTAAAATTTTTTAAAAATATGTAGCTAACATTCATATGTTACTACTACACACATGTCCATTTAATTCCTTTATGATTGAATATAAATAATTAAATTCCATTGTTCCAGGCACTAAATAGATTGGAATCAAACCTGGTAAACTATTGATTATCAATAGTTGGTTAACTTACTAGCAGGAAAGAAAATTGTTTGATTTATTGGTATAACACATTAAATATTTTAATTTTAATTAAAATTATATTAAATGAATACATCCTAGTGTCTATACAAATCACATATACAATGAATATGTTAGACTAGTCAAACAACCACAATGGAGAATTAACCCAACCTTAAAAAAATTGTTAAGAAAGAGATAGAAAAAATAATGGAAGTTGGTTTTATTTATACCATATCTAATAATCAATGTGTTTCACCTCTATTTATTATTTTTAAAAAGAATAAAAAATTGATATTTTGTTTAGACTATATAGAATTGAATAAATCCACTATGAGAGACTACTTTCCTTTGCCTTTTATTGATCAAGTTTTGGATAATTTGATAGGAAAGAAGTATTTTTATTTCTTAGATGGATTTAATGGATATAATCAAATTAGAATATCCCCTAAAAATCAAAATAAAACTAAATTTACTTTCCCCTAGGGAACATATCCTTATACAGTCTTTCCTTTTGGATTGTACAATACACCTGCTACCTTTGAGAGAGTAGTGTTAGCCATCTTTTATGATCTTTCAAATGATTGTGTGGAAGTGTACATGGATTATTTCACTATTCATGGTACTATATTTGATGAATATTTGAAAAATTTAGATATAGTACTTAATAGATGTGAAGAACACCAAGTATCTTTGAGTCATGAGAAGTGCCTCATAATGGTTGATGAAGGGATAGTATTAGGACATCATATCTATTCTCAAAGAATAAAAGTAGATCCCAAAAATATTGAGGTAATTTCTAATCTCTCCATTCCACAAATAGAAACAAATATTAAAAGTTTTCTTGATCATGCAGGATATTATAAAAGATGTATTGAATACTTTAGCAAGATAGATGCCCCTATGTTTTCTTTGATAACAAAAATATAATGAATTTATATGGAATGATAAGTGTCAAAAAGATTTTTAAACATTAAATAACAAACTCATGACTGCTCTAGTTTTAAAAGGACCTAATTGGGAAAAGTATTTTCATATCTATATTGATGGTTTCAATGATGCATTAGGAGTTGTTCTAAGAAAAAGAGACGAGGATGGGAAAATTTATGACATTTATTATATCAACAAGAATCTTACTCCCATAGAGAAGAACTACACTACCATAATTTTTTTTTTTTTTGGTGTCTATGCTATAAAAAATTTTAAGCATTGCATTACTTGTTACTAGGTATATATATATATATATATATATATATATATATATATATATATCATTTATCTATTAAATACTTGATGAATAAACCATTAGTATGTGGGAGAATAATTACATAACTATTACTGTTTCAACAATTTGACATTACCATTATAGACAAACCTGGGAAGTATAATGTTTTTGATTATATAAGGTGGTAGACCAGGGGCCGAACCCTTATAGAAGTAGAGAAACCATGAAGGCAATCAACATAAAAGATGCCTTATGACAAAAAACAACATGATCAGTTTACCAACAAACACAACAAACTAAAATAAAAAAAGAATAGGAAAATTGAGAGATAGAGAAATCTCTCCTTACATAACCATAGATTTGATGATGTCATTTAATTTCTCAGTGTTCTCCACATTGACAATAGACACAGTATTACCCAAATCCTGCAGCATAGACATGTTTAGGAGAATAGAATTTTGGAGCCTAGTGGTGAAGTTCTGCTCCAATTTCTATATGCAACCCTTTAGGGTAGCAATTTCAGCTTTCAAACCAATCTTAGTTTCATTTTCCTCATTAGCTTCCTCCACATACATCTTTCCCTCTTTGTCAGCATTTTTTGTAATGTTAGCATCATCCTCCATAGTAGCCTCAAATTCCCTTATCTCCTGCTTACCTTTAGTATCCTCAGAGATTTCTTGAACTTCTAATTCCTTGTACTTTTCCTCTTAGGTGGCTTCTTCTAAGGTTCTCTCTAAATAGTCAATAATCCTAGCCTTGGGAGTGGGTTTGCCAATAATCTACCTTGACCGTCAAACTCTAGAGCAGAGGCCTTCCTTACTAACCTTAATGGACATATAGTATTTACCACCTTGACCCAAATGGTCCTACCAAGATTTTTATGGGTCCCCATAGTGGTCCCCCCAATACTCTCTTCACCAGCATAAGACTTCCTCTTCTTTCCCTTCATGCTCACAAAGGAGCCAAGGGTGTCAACACGGGTCTCCTCAAGAGTATAAAAGGAGACTTATTTAGTTTTGGTAGAGACAGGGGAAAGATAGGGCTCATCGACAACATCACCATCCAAAGGGTTAGAATAAATATCCCTGCTATCAATTCTAATAGTCTTAGATGGCTCAAGGGCATGGTGGAAATTATACAAATAGAAAATGAGGCCCTGATGGAGGGGGATAGGATTCATATCAAGTTTTTTTGCCAATTTCACTCTCACCCTAATGACAAAATGTTATAGGGAGGAGAGCAAATAAAAGGGAAAACTGATGAGAGCATTACACCTAAAATGATATAAAATGGGGAGATGATAATTATAGAACCTAGTGAATCATCCTTTCAGCATGAAGTACTTCATGAGGATGAAGCGCACTCTATCCCATGGCTTGGGTAATTTAGCTCGATCGAAGCCTCCTTGGTAAGGAGCAACTTCCTTGCCTTCTCCCAAAAATAGCTTCTGGCTAGAGATGTCTGTGATTTTTGTTTTCCTTCATAGATTCATCCCCTATGTGGGCATGCCTATAGCCATAGCTATCACCTTTTCAGAAATCTCAAAGCTAATTCCTCCAATAGTGACTCACCTATTTAACCAAGACCTCGTGAATTGCTCAGACAGGTTTTCATCAAACCCATTAAGCCTCTCTAGGTAGGGACTAATCCCCCCTCTGTGCAGTAATACCAAACCAATGGGTTATCTTTGAACTCACAATAGGAGACTAGTTCTATTCAAATTCTATCTCCCCTCATTTTGGATTTATAGACTAGACCAAGAGAATTCCCAATTTTCACCTTCGTAGTTAAAGTGGTTTCAAGCCCTTGCTCTCGAATATGCATAATGATAATGTGATAGCACATAATTTAAGAATATCATGCAGATATGACATTTAATCCTCCCATGCTTAAAAATCATTTCCCAGTGATCTCCATAATGAATTATGTGTGCCTTAACACATTGGTACAATAATCAGGAATGATTATCAATAGAGTACAATAGGCATCAAACTCTGAGATCCACATCGGCACCCTCGAAATAGACCAAAAAAAAGAGCTATCCTTCTCATATGTCTGACTCATCCTTAACAAATCATTTCCTTTTGTATAATATACCTAATGTTTAAAGGGATATAAACTACTTGGCACCAACATCACCAATTTGAAAATTATTGGCTGAGATTGGCACAAGCATCAGCAACACTATTTCCCTCTCTATAAATATGTGAAATATCAACTCTGGAAAACTTTTGCAAAAGAAATTAGATATCCCTAATGATACATTTTAAATTAATTCCCACATTCAATGCTTTATTAACTATATCGATGACCATTTTAGAGTCCCCATGTATAATCAAATTATTTATACCTAGGGATATAGCCAATTTTATCCCCCATAAGAGAGCCATTTATTTAGCATAGTTATTGATCTAGTAGCCTATTCCACCAACATAGACAACAATCATCTATCCTTTTTCATTTCTTATAATCCCTCCTCCACTAGCTTTGCCATCAGACTTGGAGGCCCCATCAAAGTTAAGTTTCATCTAGTTAGGCTTTGGAGGAATCCATTTAGTATTAAGTCTCTATAGAATTTTGGAATTATTATAAGCAGGAATATGGTTTATAACCTTCCATTTAACTACAATTTATTCTTCTTCTTGAGTTAGGGGTTTCTCTACAGAATGAATATGAGCAACGGTGACACTTTCCAAAAGAGTCTTAACAAAAGAATGAAACACTTGAGAGGCATTTCCAGTAGTTTCCCTAAAAAAATTTTGGTTGCACTCTTTCCATAAAATCCAACTCAATTAGGGTAGAGTTTTATTCCATAATTCCATGAGCTAGGGATGGTAAAAGGTAGGATTCTAGCTAATAATAACTTCCTTAAGGTCAGAGTTACAAACCCACTCAATACCAAAGTTATTTAGGATTATGCCCCAAAGTTCCTGGGAAAAAGCACAATGTATGAAAAGTGAGAAATTGTTTCTTCTTTTGAACATCATAAATAACATATGTTGACCAGGGTAAACCCTCTCTTCTGAAGGTTGTCTTGTGTTAATATTTTTTTATGAGTAGCAGCCCACCAAAACATGTTAATTTTTGGTATAAGTTTATAGCTCGAAACCTTTTTCCATAAATCTTTATTATGAGCCTCAAGAATTAGTAATTGATAAGCAGACTTGATAGAGAACCATCCATTCTTATCTAACCACAAGTATTGTTCATCTTCACGAAGGAAGAGAGGGATTTTTTTCCCCTAAATCAACTGCTAAATATCTAGAACTCTAGGGAAGAGCTCAGGCTGATGAACATAGCAATCTGATAGATTTTTCTAGCTCCTTATGCCATTGTTATTATCCATGTAATCACTAAATTTATCTCCAAAAACCTAAGTAGCAATGTCAGTAATCTCTCCATAGTTTCCCTGTGTGATGAGAGCCTTATCCTTTACCCAAATGTCATTCTAGAATTTAATATGCCAGCCATTTCCTAGTTTCCATCTAATTCCTTGCTTAAGAAGGCTTCTACTTTTTAGCATTTTATTCCATATCACAGATCCCTGGGGTAACCCCACCTATTGAAGAAAGTTGAAACCCTCAGTGCTATGCATATATTTGGCATACATTATTTCCCCCCAATCATTTTTTTTATGAATCAGGTTCCAATTGATTTTGGAGAGAAGGGCTTTGTTCATGTTCCTAATAGATCTAATATTGAGGCCACCATGTGATTTCATAAGACACACTTTTTCCCATTTGACTAAAGACATTCTCTATTTATCTTATAGTCCTGTCCATAAAAATTTCCTTTGAATATGTTCCAATTTATTAGCAAAATATGCAAGAATTTTAAAGAGAGACAGGAAGTAGGTAGGAATCCCTTGAAGAGAGGGCCAAAGAAGCTGTAGTTTGCCATCACTGCTGAGAAGTTTCCTTTTCCAACCAAGAATTTTCTTCTGAGTTATTTCCAAAATTCCATTCCAAAAACTAGGAGATACCTCTTTGACCATGAGGGGAAGACCCAAATAGGTAGATGGTAGGATAGCTTCAGCACATTCAAGGATGTAAATGATTATTTATTTGGGGTAATTAGGAGTATTGAAGAAGTACACATTCCTTTTTCAGAGATTTATGCTTGGCCTAGACTCTATGGCATAGTTATTTAAAGTATTCTTCCATCTCCTAGCTTTGATCACTGAGGAGATGCCAGAAAGAATGGTATCATCCACAAACTACTGCACCGCCATTGGAGAAAGGGAGGAAGCAAGTTTGATGCCCACTAAATGTTTAGAGACTATATCAGCTTGTATGTATCTTTCTAGTGCCTCCATCATTATGATGAATGAGGGGAGAGATGGTCCCCCTGGTAGATTCCTCTCGAAGAAGAGAAGAAACTTTTAGGGACCCCATTGACCAGAACCAAAAATTTTTTAGAAGAGATAGTGTTCCATATCAGGTGAGACATTTTATCATTAAACTCAAATTTCCTGATGACTTGGAACAAAAAATTTCATGATACCCTATCATATGCTTTACAAATATCTAACTTAAGAGCCATACTAGGGATTCTACTCTTGTTCATGGAATGAGTAGTCTCATGAGTGGAGATCACAGCATCAAGAATTTGCTGGCCTAGGACAAAGCCTTTTTGGGTAGGGGAAATAATTTTGTATAACAAAGGTTGGATCCTCATAACCAACACTTTAGTGTAGAGCTTATAACAGTGTTACATAGACTAATAAGTCTGAAATCCATAAGGTGTGTGGGCTGTGACTTTTTAGGAACAAGTATTATGAAAGTATTATTAGTTTGTTTCAAAAGTTTACCTGATCTAAAGAAGTCACGTATAGTATTAGTAAGATCCATTCCAACTATATCCCAATATTCTTGGAAGAATATAGGAGGGAAGCCATCAGGACCCGGGGCTTTGAATTCACCCATATAAAATAAAATAGCATGAACTTCCTCCTTAGATATAGGCCTTAACATTCCAAATTATCTTCCTTAGTTACCAAACAGGGGATTTTATCAATGAATTGGTTCATAGTTCCATCATTCCCATCATCATTATTTTGTTCAGTGAGAATTTTTTTAAAGAATACCCTAGCTTGTTCCCCTATCTCATTATCTTTAGTTATAATGTTGCCATTATCCAAAAATAGCTTTGTTATGGAGTTAGCCTTCCTGTGTTTCATGGCTAAGAGATGAAATAAGGTTGTGTTCCTGTCCCCCTCTTTGAGCCACTAAACTCTATATTTTTATATCCAAAATACCTCTTCTCTATCCATAGGATTCTTCCATTCAGAAGTCAGGACATTTTCTTCTTTAGAAGTATCTTCTAAATCATCACCTTGAGCCATCCACTACTAAATATCTACAAGTTTTCTATCTATGTTTTTCTTCTGATGAAAGACCTAACCAAAGCTGTATCTATTCCATCTATAAACATCCTATTTGATATGTTGGAGTTTTTTGACTAATCTAAACATAGGAGTGACCTAGATAGGAATTTTCAACCATTGAGCCACCAATTGTCTAAAGTGTTTATGTTTGGTCCACATAGCTTCAAAATGGAAGGGGAAAGGAGGACGTTGTCCGTGATCTTTCCAGCTGAGGAAGATTGGGCAATGATCGGACATGGTTCTAAGAAAATCCTGCACCTACATATTATGATCATCATTCTAGTTGCTAGAGATAAGAAATCTATCTAACTTGACTTCAATCATTTGATCTCTTCTTCTGTTAGACCAAGTGAAATTTTGATTTTGCAATTCAATATCTAATAGTCCCCAATCATTTATAAATTTAGCAAAGTTGAACATGTTGTTAGAGTAATCAATAATCCCACCCTATTTTTCAGAATGGTATAATAGAGTGTTAAAGTTTCCAGATAGCATCCATCTAGTGTTATGGGAGTTAGTCCTGAAGCTACTCAAATCTATCCATAAATTTTGCCTCAATGCTCTATTATTCGGACCATAGACATTGATCAATGACCAGCTCAAGGAGGACAAAGAGAAGTTGATAATCAAAAAATGTTTTTTATAAGCAATAAGAGATCCCTGAATTTTAGCACTATTCCACATAGTTACAATCCCACCTAAATCCCTTTCATCTGGACTAATACAAAGAGTAGCCATAGGCCATATGTAGTCAGCTATTTTCTTAAAACTTTCCTCATTCATCTTGACTTCTTGGAGTAATAAAATATCTAATTTATTATCTAGAATGCACTTTTTAACCTCAAACTATTTTGAAGGACTGTTAAAGCCCCTCAAGTTCCAAGATAAAATTCTCATTTAGAGGATTTGAGGGAATGGGTTTCCAGTGGTTTTTGTTTACCACTGAAAATCTATGTTGTTGTTGACTTTTCATCTAGATTTATCACTATAGATGAAGATGAACATGTTGAGAATTATTTTCTAGATCGCTAAATTTTAGCACTATTCCACATAGTTACAATCCCACCTAAAGCCCTTTCATCTGGACTAATACAAAGAGTAGCCATAGGCCATATGTAGTCAGCTATTTTATTAAAACTTTCCTCATTCATCTTGACTTCTTGGAGTAATAAAATATCTAATTTATTATCTAGAATGCACTTTTTAACCTCAAACTATTTTGAAGGACTGTTAAAGCCCCTCAAGTTCCAAGATAAAATTCTCATTTAGAGGATTTGAGGGAATGGGTTTCCAGTGTTTTTTGTTTACCACTAAAAATCTATGTTGTTGTTGACTTTTCATCTAGATTTATCACTATAGATGAAGATGAACATGTTGAGAATTATTTTCTAGATGAGTAGTTATTTTATATATCTACATACTTCCCATGGTTTGCATACATGGAAAATTACTTGGAAATAGGGAATTTTCCTCATTCCTTTACTTCTAAAGAAAGAAAACATTTTGTTAGATCTAGTTATCATTTCAAATGGTTTAAAGGCATGTTGTTTAAAACTGGACCTGATCATGTACTTCATTGGTGTGTTAGAGAAGATGAAGTGTATGACATCATAAGATCATGCCATAGTGAACTAGGATGAGGACATTATTTAGTAAAAAGGACCATTCATAAGATCCTTGGTACAAGTTATTATTGGCCATCTCTTTACAAGTTTTTAAAAAGGTTTCTATGGAATTATGATCCTTAAAAAAGGATGGCTAAGTTTACTCTATTATCTTAAATACCTCTCCATCCTAAAATAAGTTTAGAAGCATTTGATAAATGAGGTTTGGATTTTGTTGGACAAATTAACCCACCATATCAAGGAAAGTAATATTTATTAGTATGTATTGATTATGTTACTAGGTGGGATGAAGTGTAAACACTCACCTTTGCTAGGGAGGAAATGGTTGTTGATTTCCTATATCATAAGATCATGCTAAGATTTGGATCTCCTGGATCTATTATTTTAGATTAAGGACCCCAATTCATGTTCAATACAATAAAGGCTTTTAAAAAACTATACCAAATAAATCACTAGAAATATTCACCATATCATCCCCAATATAATGAGTAAGTGGAGGTCACCAACTGAGAGCTAGAAAAAATTATGACCAAAATAGTGAATATCAGTAGAAAAGATTGGGTGGAAAGAATACCTAAAGTAGTTTGGGCATACAATACAACATGGAAGATAACCACAGGATTCTCTCCATATGAACTTGTGTTTAGAAAGAAATGTTTGTTACCAATAGAGTTTGAATTGTAGACATTAAAGATAATAACTAATATGGGAATTGATCTTGATGAAACAAAAAAAGAAAGAATCATGCAACTAAATGGGTTGGATGAGCTGAGAATAGATACACTCACTCAAACCAACATGATCTAGAAGTAGAGAAAGTAATGGCATGATAATTACATCAGAAAAAGAGATTTTCAAGAAGGTGATTGGACACTTCTATTTGATTCTCTACTTCAAGAAAATCTGATCACCAAAAAATATTTTCCTCCTGAGGTAGACCATAGGTTGATCACCCAAGAATATTGATAACCAAATTTGGGAAGAAAATATGAGAGATGAACATGCACATGTAGAAAACCCTAATCGATAGCCTCAATAGGAAAATACTTTTTCCTAGATAATTATCTTAGGTCTTGATGATAAAACTTATATGAAAAATATCTCACCATCCATTTTACCTACTTTTAGAGGTAAATCCTTAGAGGATACATATCATTTCCTCTTTAAATTTTAGGTTCCTTTCAAAACTTATGATTATGTCATAGATAATCAAAAATTGAATTTATTCCCATCTACATTCAAGGATGTAGCCATGACATGGTGCATGGGCCTTGAGGGTAATTCTAT
Organism: Torreya grandis; assembly: GCA_037957365.1. NCBI lineage: Eukaryota > Viridiplantae > Streptophyta > Pinopsida > Cupressales > Taxaceae > Torreya > Torreya grandis. The sequence continues at coordinate 103,875 of JARHVA010007823.1, forward strand.
AACCACTTGGGATGAAATGGAAACTACATTTTTGGACAAATATCAAGATTATTGTAGAGTCATAGAATGGAAGGAAGAATTTTTCAAGATCAAACAAAATGAAGATGAAACCTTAGAAGATTACCTTGATAGGTTTATATCTACCTATAAATAGAGTGGTTACTAATTTAATGAGGAGGTCATCAAGATAGTATTTATTAAAGGCCTAGATGATGATTCATGTGATGCTTTGAACCTAATGCGAAAGGGTGATATTGATAAGTTAATCTTTCATCAAATTTCAACATTATGTACTAACTACTCTCGAATAAGAACTAGCATAAGGAAATGAAGGTTAGAAAAATCACCTAAAGCTGGAAAATTAATGAAAGAATTTGCTAATTTTAATATAGAAATTCTAGTATAATTGACATACACATTAGATGGCCTAAAAGAAAAATCAAATTCTACCAACACTGAATAGTTGTCAATATATTATCTTAGATGTATACTCAGACATGTAGTAAAAGATTGTCCTTTAGATAAAATACAGGTATGTAGTATTTATGGACTAAACCATGACACCAAGAATTGAAAAAAACTTCTTACCATAATCAACTAATTAAAACAAGAAGCATAACAATTAAGGAAGTAAAATTTATCCAAATCTAAGGAAACCAGTACTCCCAGCCTCAAAATCAATTTGGTACAAGATTTCCTCCCAATCCATGGATGGCACGATGGGCTAAATAAATCACACCACTAATGTGGGGGCCATCATAACTAAAATTATGGGGTACTTAAGAATGGATACCATATATGTGAGTAATTCCTCAAAATACTTCACAACCCTAGACATAGCAGCAAAACCAACAACCATATTAGGTATAATAGTCACCACCTCAATGGTCAAATCAACAATATTGGCCACAAATAATGTTTCCTTCATAGAAATCCTTGATGCATTCACAACCTTTGCCACCACCAATTGAGTAGTAGGTTAACTAACCATATATACCTACCTAACTAGTGACAAATCCTAAAAATAGGCAAAATACACCTTTATATAGAGCTGATCAAGAAAATAATGTTGTAAGTGGTTCAACTAAATGTAATAATATTCAATTCAAATCAAGGAAGGAAGTAGGAGATTTACCCATTACCATAACTAAAATTCCCAATGATGAAAACACACATGTACCACCTATAGTCCAAGAACTAATTGAAGAAAAAATAGAAGCCAGAACCACACCAATCATAATTCAAAATCCCCCTGCCATTATATTTCATAAGAGACTTAAGGAAGATAAACCTATGAAAGATTCTAAATTGATGCATGGATCAAATTATATGAATATAGAAATTAAACCATTAAGATCCATTAAATATATTCCTGAGTTAAATCAAATCATAAAAGGATTATGCATTAAAGCACTAGGAAGAAATAAGTAGTATCCTAAAACAATTCAAGTAACTGGGAAAATTATTAATTTAATAGAAAGAAACATAAATTTTCCTAAATATGGAGGTCATGGCAATCATGTGATGATTGTGACAATTGGGAATAAGTTAATTCAAAATATACTTGTAAATCTAGGTGTTACCATAAACATAATGATTGTCAACATAGTAGTCTTTATCTCTTATAGGGATTCAGCCTACCACTACAATCTTTAAAATGGTAGTTTAATCCACTGTTGCCCTTGAAGGAACCATAGAGAATGTATCAGCCACCATCGAATCTTAGGAACAGCCTATTGATTTCATGATCCTTCAACCTAAACCAAAGAGGGTAGGATATCCAATCATTATTATTAAACCTTGGTTAGCTATAGTTGTAGCACAAATTGATTGTAGATATAGAAACATGACAATTTCTAATGGAATTCATGGTAAATAGATATCTCTATATCTACCTATTAGACCTTCAATGGGTTTGTTTGAATAAATATAGGTGGATCATCTTAAAAAAACTAGATTAGTGTGTTTTCCTTAGCCATGGTTACCATCAAAGAACATGTTCAAGAGTTTTAGGAACAAATAATAGAAGATTTAGATTAAGAAAGCCTAGCTTTAAAGTCTTTCAATTTTGATCTGAAGTACGAAAGCCTAGCTCTAAAGACTAGTAGCTATGTTCCAAAGATGAAAAATCATGAATGGGAAAAATCACCTCCATTATTGAGAGTCAAGACAATGACATAATATCACAAAAAAATTATTTAATCCACAATACATTTAATAAGCCATAGTTGATTGGGCTCAAAATGGATAGAATTTATTTTTACATGATTTTCATTGTTCATTGACCAATATGCTTTCCATAAGTGAAAAATTTTAAAAATATGTAGCTAAAATTCATATGTTACTACCACACACATGCACATTTAATGCCTTTATTATTGAATATAAATAATTAAATTCCATTGTTCCAAGCACTAAATAGATTGCAATCAAACCTGGTAAATTATTGAATATCAATAGTTGGTTAATTGACTAGCAGGAAAGAAAATTGTTTGACGTATTAGTACAACACATTAAATATTTTAATTTGAATTAAAATTATATTAAAGGAATACATCCTAGTGTCTGTATAAATCACATATACAGTGAATATGTTAGACTAGTCAGGCAACCACATCGTAGAATTAACCCAACCTTAAAAAAATTGTTGAGAAGGAGATAGAAAAAGTACTAGAAGTAGGTTTTATTTATACCATATCTAATAATTAATGTGTTTTGCCTCTATTTATTATTCCTAAAAAGAATAAAAAATAGAGATTTTGTGTAGACTACATAGAATTGAATAAATCCACTATGAGAGACTACTTTCCTTTGCCTTTTATTGATCAAGTTTTGGATAATTTGATAGGAAAGAAGTGTTTTTCTTTCTTAGATGGATTTAATGGATATAATCAAATTAGAATGGCCCCTAAAAATCAAAATAAAACTAAATTTACCTTCCCCTAGGGAACATATCCTTATACAGTCTTTCCTTTTGGATTGTGCAATACACCTGCTACCTTTCAGAGAGTAGTGTTAGCCATCATTTTTGATCTTTCAAATGATTGTGTGGAAGTTTACATGGATTATTACACTATTCATGTTACTATATTTGATGAATATTTGAAAAATTTAGATAATGTACTTAATAGATGTGAATAACACCAAGTATCTTTGAGTCATGAGAAGTTCCTCATAATGGTTGATGAAGGGATAGTCTTAGGACATCATATCTCTTCTCAAGGAATAAAAGTATATCCCAAAAATATTGAGGTAATTTCTAATCTCTCCATTTCACAAATATAAACAAATATTAAAAGTTTTCTTTATCATGCAGGATATTATAAAAGATTTATTAAATACTTTAGCAAGATAGATGCCCCTATGTTTTCTTTGATAACAAAAATATAGTGAATTTATATGGAATGATAAGTGTCAAAAATATTTTTAAACATTAAAGAACAAACTCATGACTACTCTAGTTTTAAAAGGACCTAATTGGGAAAAGTATTTTCATATCTATACTGATGGTTTCAATGATGCATTAGGAGTAGATCTAGGAAAAAGAGATGAGGATGGGAAAATGTATGACATTTATTATATCAACAATAATCTTACTCTTATAGAAAAGAACTACACTACCATAAAAAAATAATTTATTGTTGGTGTCTATGCTATAAACAAGTTTAAGCATTGCATTACTTGTTATCAGGTATTTATGTATATAGATCATTTATCTATTAAATACTTGATGAATAAGCCATTAGTAGGTGGGAGAATAATTAAATAACTATTACTATTTCAACAATTTGACATTACCATTATAGACAAACATGGGAAGTATAATGTTGTTGTTGACTTTTTGTCTAGATTTATCACTATAGATGAAGATGAACATGTGGAGAATTATTTTCTAGATGAGTAGTTATTTTCTATGTCCACATACTTCCCATGGTTTGCATACATGGAAAATTACTTGGAAATAGGGAATTTTCTTCATTCCTTTACTTCTAAAGAAAGAAAACATTTTATTAGATCTAGTTATCATTTCAAATGGTTTAAAGGCATGTTGTTTAAAATTGGCCCTGATCATGTACTTCATAGGTGTGTTAGAGAAGATGAATTGTATGACATCATAAGATCGTGCCATAGTGAACTAGGAGGAGGAAATTATTCATTAAAAAGGACTATTCATAAGATCCTTGGTACAAGTTATTACTGGCCATCTCTTTACAAGTTTGTAAAAAGGTTTGTATGTAATTATGATCCTTACCAAAGGATGGATAAGTTTAATCTATTATCTTGAATACCTCTCCATCCTAAAATAAGTTTAGAAGCATTTGATAAATGAGGTTTGGATTTTTTTGGAAAAATTAACCCACCATATCAACGAAAGTAATATTTATTAGTATGTATTGATTATGTTACTAGGTGGGCTGAAGTGTAGACACTCACCTTTGCTAGGGAGGAAATGGTTGTTGATTTCCTATATCATAATATTGTGCTAAGATTTGGATATCCTAGATATATTATTTTAGATTAAGGACCCCAATTCATTTTCAATATAATCAAGGCTTTTAAAAAACTATACCAAATAAATCACTCGAAATATTCACCATATATCCCCAATCTAATGAGTAAGTGGAGGTCACCAAATGAGAGATAGAAAAAATTATGACCAAAATAGTGAATGTCAGTAAAAAAGATGGGGAATAAAGAATACCTAAAGTATTTTGGGCATACAATACAACATGGAAGATAGCCATAGGATTCTCTCCATATGAACTTGTGTTTAGAAAGAAATGTTTGTTACCAATAGATTTTGAATTGTAGACATTAAAGACAACTAATATGGGAATTGATCTTGATGAAACAATAAAAGAAAGGATCATGCAACTAAATGGGTTGGATGAGCTGAGAATAGATAAACTCACTCAAACCAACATGATCTAGAAGTAGAGAAACCAGTGGCATGATACTCTCATCAGAAAAAGAGATTTTCAAGAAGGTGATTGGACACTTCTATTTGATTCTAAATTCTATAATTTCAAGGGTAAGCTTAGGACAAGATGATTGAGGCCATACCTAATGAAAACCATTTATAGCAATGGCTCTATCTAACTTCAACTAATTTATGGTGATCAAAGGACACTTTTAGTCAATGGTCATAGGCTTAAGGTGTATAAAAGACCTCTCAACAAGGAAAAATTTATTGAGTAGAATCAAGACCAATTTGACCTTGTGGACGAACTTGGTTCTACCACTAAGGCTAAATGATATTTGTGAAAATATCCAATAAATGAAAAGTGATGAAAAATATCAAATTATGGTTATCCTTCCTTTAAAATTCAAAAAATGAGAAAATAAAAATAAAAATGAGAAAATAAAAAAATGATAATAATAAAAAGTACTAAAGAGTGAAAACCAAAAATGACACTTTTCAGAGGAAACTTCTACAATAAAATATGAATTGTTGTCAACTAACCTATCTTCTCAAATTTATTTATCCTTGCAAGACACATGGAAAATTTAGGAGATAGGCATGGATCCATAAAACATATATTTACAATTGAATTTCTTTCTCGAAAGGCTAGACATTTTCTACTTCATGTCATGCATGTATGATCGTTAGGCAGTTAATACTTTTTCAAATGGATAAGTTTTGGTAATGCCATGTGGATGTGATTAATCCAACATCATCACCATATTCAAATATTTGATGTGAAGTTGTTTTAAAAGGAAATTTTCAAAATTATATGATGTGATGTAGAAATCATTGTAGATATTGCCTCAACTACTGAAAATTATGACCCCTTACACCATGTTATTGAAAATGACCAAAAAAGTGTTTTTACATTAAATCTTACATGCTCTGAAGGGATTGGCCATAATTTTTTCCAAAATTTCATAATATATATATATATATATATATTGATTTTATATTCAGTATTGATGTTATCCATTTTGGATCATATCCCCAATTTCTTTCCTTCCTTTATACCCTATGTAATTCCAAGCTCCATTTTTCATAGTGTAATCAAGATTCTAAGAAAATATTGACATCTCCAAAGAAGGGAGGTAGGAAGAAGAAAATTGAACCAAAATTATCAGACATGTTATAAGATGAATCAATTAGGGATATTTTTAAGTTGGTAGGATGGTTGAATTTTCTACAAACATTTCAAGGTTTTTATGAAAATATTGTCTAAGAATTCTTTGAAATTTTTGATGCAGACCATTATATTTTTAGAGATGATCACATTTGGGTGGATTCCTCTATGATCCATTTAATCTATAAAATTATTGAGGAGGGTATAGATATCATGGATAAATTATGTTTTGTCAACTTAATTCAAATGTTTATTGAAGGAAATTAGATCCATCCTAGATTGGCCAAATATCCACAAGGTGTGGCTAGAGGAATTATGTGAGACAACCTTCCACAACCATTATAGAATGCTACATTTTAATTCATAAATTATCTTACCTTTGATGGCTAATTAAATGCAGTTAGTAGAGATGCCATGCAACTTCTTATTCAGTTGAGGAAAGGAGCCACCAGAGCAAAATACTAGGTAAACCTTCCATCTTTTATTCACCATGAAATAATTAATGTTTCTCAAAAATTAAAAAGAGGAATTGAGTCCATTAGACACCATGGTTTGGTTAACCTCATCACTCATCATAATTTTTTGCAAAAACATAAAGGTGAAAAGTCATGGTCCTCCTTTCTCCATAAATTATCCCAACATTCTATTACAAAACACCACGTCCTATTTCTCCACCTCCCATAATAACATAAATAGAAGAAGGCCCATTTTTGATGACCTTTACTTCAAATATGTTGCACTAATGATTAAAAATATGAATGGGAGTTTCAATAAAAAACCCTAATCCTTCAGTTAAACTTTGACAAATTCATCGACTCATTCTATAGAAGGAAGAAGGAGATGTACAAGCAACTAAAATTTTGGGATTCTTAAGATCTCCTATAGAATTTATAGATGTTTAAAAAGTAACTGAAGAATAAAACCATGCACAAGAAATTGTAGTTGAAGAAGAAACCCTTGTAGAATAAATTACAACTCAAGAAGCAAAAACACCTTTACTGTCTATAGTTGATAAGGAGAAAGCTCCATTTATAGAAGAAGGTGCATCTTCTCCCTAGCCTAATAATAAATATGAGGAGTTTTAGCATGTTATGGCTCTATCCAATCACAAGGAAACCATCCAACAATAACATGCAAAATTAGATTTTTTCCATTCAACACTACAAGGTAAGAAACAAACTATTTCCAATTTGGAAAGAACATATGAAGAATCTATTGCTTAAATTAGGGAATAATAATTAATAATTATAGTATTGAATGTTGAACATAACAAAATACATAATTTGATGTTTTCATAATGCCATAAATTGAGTGCTTTACATAATTACCTTGCCAATAAGGATGCCCAAATTGCTAATTTAAAAAATTCTATTGTTGATAAATATACTTAGATTAATAATCTAAACCAGTCTATTTATGGTAAAAATATATTGATTTCTCAATACACTACTCAAATACAAGAGCTAACCACTCAGACTATTGAGTTACAAGCCTCTTTACAAGCTATGTAGAGGGAGATGAAGGAAATAGTAGTACAAACTCAAGGATCTACAAGGGTTATTCGTTCCTTCCCTCTCCCACTCCATGAAATGATTTTAGTTTGGAATAAAACTCATCATAAAGTTCATAAATTTAAAGAATAAAATGCTAATATTAAAATGTAGTCTCAACAATAGCTACAAAATGCTCAGACTTATATTCAAAATACATGTGAAATTTCTAAAAAATTATTATCATACAAGCAACCTTCCTCTGCCTCTATTCTTTTTATTGATGAATAATTTTACAAGTGGAAAATATAGTTGATTTCTCTTGGATTCCCTCATATTATTAAGTATGAACATATGTTTATGGATGTCTTTCTCAAAAGTGCCACAAAAAGATATGATGAAATTTGTGAATTCTATATTTTTAATATGTTGATGTGTTATCATTTTGTATTTTTAGTAAACTTATTTAGAGGGGAAAAATAATTGCATGCTTTCCTCTCTACCATGAGAAATCAAACAAAATGGAAACAAGCACACATAATAAATTTCTTGAATTGCAAAACACCACAAGTCTGTGTATGAGACCTCAATTTCTAAAGGCTCATAAGCTTCTTACTATTTTTCAGCCCATACACCATATATACATGAAAAATAAATACAATGAATTATTGAGAGAAAATGTAGAAAATTTTAGATATTTTATTAGCTAGCATTATACCAACTCCATTGATGCATGCATAGCCAGGTTGGAGACTTTGCCTGTTGCTTTAAAAAGTAGAAAAGTTATGAGTCCCACCACCACAAAGTGGAGTTTTAGGAGAGCTCAGGTGGTTGCATAAATAATCACTCAACTCTATGGTGAAGGAAGATATAATGTGTGGATTAGAATAATATTTAGTCCTCCCATTCTTGTTTGTCCTCTATCTTCATGACAAAATTGGAACAATCAATTAGAGGTAGAATTTTAAGCATGGCTTCACATAGCGGTAAGATATTATGTATTTTTGCCCATAGGTCATTATGATTGGCAGAACCATTTTCATATCTATGATCTTAGTCAGTGGTAAGAATATGTACTTTTGGATTGAAGACTAGTTATTCCACTAGGTTTGCAAGAGGACTTGCAAAAGGTAAAGTGTGGGGGAGAAATGATGAGCATTCCATATAACTCATTATATATAATAAAAACTATTCATAAATGTTGCCTTTTTATTATATATTGCATTGTATTTAATATTCAAGCTCTTATCTAAGTAGGAAATGAAATAAATTATCCTTTGTTTGTATGTGATACAATATTGATTCTTTATCTTGTTATTATGTCTAACTTATATAAGCTAAATAAACTATTTTTTTACAAAAATACATCTTTATGGTGGGATCATTTTGAGAAGACATCAAATAGTTTTGGAAATAGTTTTGAGGATTCAGTGAAGAATACATAGAGATCCAAATATCTATAGCTTTGAAGATGCTCTGAAGATGCTCTGAAGGTGCTTTGAAGATGCTCTAAAGACCTGTACAAAGTTCTTTAACGAAGCCCAGGCATGCTCTAAAGATGTCCAGTTGGATCCTATAGATAAAGATAGTAATTCTAAAGATATCTATTATATATATCTTATATATATATATATATATACTTTCCATATTTAGATGTCTTCTTTTAGACATTACTAATCATAGTATTGGTCTAAAATGATTTGTATTTCTATTTTGTAAAACTAGATATAATATTTTTGGATATATGTTAGTTATTTTCCATCTATTATTATTTGAGTCAGTTCTAATGCCTTCCTATAAGTGTGGTATCCGATTCCCAAATATTCTATATTTTGAATAAGTATATTGGCCATTTAGATCCCTATATTTTATATTATGTGAATAGATGTTGAGATATGCTTTAAATACATGTATCCTTTAACAAGGAAATCCATAAGAAATATTCAATTAACAAACCTTTTATATTTAGTTTTCTATAAAATAGAGTTATAATCTTATTTATTATACTTAGGATTTAGACATCACAATAGAATAAACCCCCTAAATAGAAAATTGTAAACTCAAATATCCAATGATCTCATTTCATATAGCCTTAGACTTTGGACCTAGTAGAAAATGACACCAATCCATTGATTGGTTAAATGAGATGCATAATGACAGCCTATCATCCCTATAAATGGGTATTTGTGGAAGTGGATCTATCCCAGGATCTCAAAGTGTCTATTGACATTCAAATTAAGAATAATTGATTTACTCAATAGACGTTTTACATCAATTTAATGAATACATACTTTAGGTTCCAATACTTAGATATGTGATTCAATAATTTCCCTTAATGGTGCATGCTTGTACTCTTAAAAAAAGGGTAGACATAAATCTAGAACCCAAAATGGAAATATTTATGGTTAGACCATTGTCACTAATAAAAATAATAAATTGGTAAGAGGTAGAAGTAAACCTCATTATTATACCTATCACCTATTCATGGATTATAGCACCTTAATGCCTTTTACAAAATCTTATGTTTTTGTGCCTAAGAAGGCTTCACCTATGCTTATGTGCACACTACAAGTAGTGGCTACTTTTGTTGATACTTTGCCTTCATCTTTACAATCCTAGTTGTAAAAACCTCATCTTAAGATGGTCTCATCAAAATAATAGAATAATATCATTAATCTACATTGTAAAGTGGTCCTCCAATATTCTATAAGCTCCCCTCTTTCTCATGAAAGGAGATACGTGGCACAAAAGTGACAACCTTTCCACTTTGGTGACTTTATGAAGCACAAACATTATTTCAAAAAATTTACATATTTCGAAGATATCACAGAGGTAAATTTCATGATCCTTGACATTTACCAATGCTAGTATATTCTTAGAATATTTATGGCCTTACTGATCTACCACACAATTACGTGATCAAGAATAGTTGCCAATTTTTTAGCAATTTGAAAATTATTTATATGTAAGATGTCAATATCTCTGGCTTTCTCCTAAAAAATTCAACATGTATTATTTGGCCTTGGGCCATTTATTATAATACCATGTATGACTCTTGTCATGGTGGGGCTATCACTCTTTTAAATTCATATCTTTCTCAAAACTTTATTTCCTAGGGATTTGACCAAACTCATCATGTTGTTTGGACTTTATTTAAATTTGATTATCACATTATTGGGTTGGTCAATCTATATGCCTTTAATGATGTTATAAATAGACCCTAATTTGGAGATGGTTGGTAGACTATCTTCCACATGCTCAATGGATCCTTTGTGGGGATTTCAACATGGTTGAATATTATGAAGACAAAGAAGATCATTTTCCCAAAATTAGTGTGTTGGAAAATGGGAGGCATGGGTTTACATTCATTAAAAACTTGGGGTGTTTGATTCAAACCACCACTAGATGCAAAAATCAAACTCTCCTTTGTTTACTTGGTCTAATTTTTTATAAGGAGAGGATTGAGTTTTTAAACATTTAGACCATGCTTTGTTGGCTTAACATGATCTCTTATTTTTTGATCATATTCAAGATAGGCCATTTTATGTGTTTTTTAATACCTTATTGTATGATTATCATCCTATTTATTTCAATATTGAGTGGTCTAACCTTCAAGTGAGGCCTACTAAAACCTAGTTCAATCTCAATATTGTTTATCTTAAGCATGAGAAAAATTTTGTTAATATTTTCAAAAGTTGAAATTTGGTTCTTAAGCGCAATAAAGACTTTAGTTGGATATGGTGGTGGACTGATGCTCTTACTTTCACTATCACCTTTTTTCATGTTTATAGTAAGAAATATTATATATTTTACTAGCATCTTCATAATGCTATAAATTTTGGATACTTATGGGTATCATATGATCTTAAAGCCTCTCTTTTCAATGTGCATTTACAAACCCAACTAACTCTTTGGCATCACAAGATACAAGTTGAAGAGACTTAAGAGACTTAAAAAGCTAGAGGGGTTCAACTTCGAGCTCAGATGTACTCATTGAAAATTGGGGACAAGGTTGCCAAGGAATTTTTTTCTCTCCTAAACTCTAAAATATCTATTAATAGAATCACAACTGTCAAGGAGGTATCTGATAGAATTAACAAACTTTTTTGACATTCTACAAGCTTTTATTCACCATTATCACAATTTTTTCTTAGCTCAACCAAATTCTCCTAAGAATGAAGTTGATCTTGCATAGTGCCTTCAATCTATCCCTTGTAAAATTTATAATGCTCAATGAGTTACTTGTGATAGGCCTATTACCTTCAATGATCTTAAATAAGTAGTTATAAATATGGCTATTGATAAATCCCTAAGTATTAATGGTTTCCATTACAATTTCTATCAAACCTTATGGGATATTTTGGGTCCATAAATTTAAAATGTATATTATAAATTAGTGTTAACAAACTATCTAGGACCTCTTATAAATAAAGGTAACATAAACTTTATTCCCAAGAATGGTGATTTTGAGGTTATTACCAACTAGAGATGTATTAATATTCTCAATGTCTCTTATAGAATAATTGCTAAGGCATTGGATCTAAAACTTGAACATCTCCTTAATTTAATTGTTATAAGTGAGTAAATAATATTTATCTAGCATATATATCTCTTTGACAATTTCACTAATGTCTGAAAAGACATGGAATGGTCTCAAGTCTCTAGTCAAAAGTCCCTTTTTGTCAACATTGATTTTGAGAAGGCATATAGCCACATTGAGTGGTATTTTATTTTAGCCATGCTCCAAGATCTTGGTTTTGGTCATAGGTTTGTTCATGTGGTTAATATGATTTTTCAAGATGTTTGGGCATGTATTACTATTAATGGATCCTAGTCCTTTCAGTTTGAGACTTGTATATATATCAAGAAAGGATGTTATTTAACTCCTTAATTTTATGTGTTAGAAACTAAAGGGTTTAGCTATTTTTTAGTTGATTATTCCTCTAGAGGCTTGGTGAAAGACATCTCTCCCTAATTATGATTTTTAACTATTAAATGGTTACTTTGTTGATGATTATTTTCTCACTCTCCAACAAGAGGAAGAGTCAGTTAATAATGCTATGAATTTTCTTCATATTTTTTGTTTGGCCTTTAGGTCTTCCATTAAATTAAAGAAAACATAGTGTTATTGATAGTCTCTCTCTCCCAAACCTCCATGGTTTGACGGATATTAATAGAAGTGGATTATTCTAGGTGTTTATTTTAAGTTCATTGGCATTCTGTTTAATTTTAATGCCTCTCCAACTAAACTATTATCCTATGTGGTTTAAAGAATTGAGAATAAATTTATTTTTGGATCACAAAACCCTTGTCTTTGGCGAGTAAGTTTCCTATTTTCTCCAAGGTATTAGAAAATACACATGTTTATTATTCTTCTTATTGGGGTCCTTCTAATCTTACCTATGGTAGGTTGGAATATATTCTAAGATATTTACTCTAGCTCAATTATGAAGATCATAAAGTATTTCACAAAGTTTCCTTGGATAATTTTTGTTGGCCTAAATAAGTAGGTGGTCTAGGTATCATGGATATTAAGACTCAAGGTCTTTCTCTCATCATTAAATGGGTTATTTGAGGTTTAGAAGGTGATGAATCCTAGAATATCTTACCTTGTCACTATATATCTTAGGGGGTTCCTTATGTTAGACATGTATGGAAATTCCTTGAGTTACATACTCTTCTCATCACCCATGTTACTATAGTTTTTTTATTTAGATGATTTGGAAAGATTAGGAAAACTCAAACCCCATCTCATTATGGTGGAGGAGGGTTTCAAGAATGGTCTTTCCTTTAATTTTAATTCCATTTTATGGTCTCCCTACCTGAATTTTTAAAATGTTACCTTTGCTTTGATCCTTTGGATCAAAAACTTAAGGCTTTTTAATAAAGGTGTGAAAACTATTGGGGATATTTTCTATAAATTGAGGCACTCTTGGCTTCCTTGGGAGCTAGTTCAGAATAGTATATTATAGAGATATAAGGCTCCATACCTAATGAGTATATTCATAATATTAGAGCTAACTCCCTTACTCCCTAGTGGAAGGATGGGAACTATCCTATGGAAAACACAATTAATCATTATTCTCCTCATCTAGGGTATAATATTTTAGCTCCTTCGCATATTCAATATGATACTCTCAATCACTAATGGAACCTTCAATCCAACCATGTGGTTTGGTCTAGAAGGTTTACCACCATGTGGGTTCCTCCCATTGATCCTAAGAAGACTCAATTTCTTTGGTGTGTTCTCTATCATGGTTTTCCTATGGGTGACTGTCTTAAGCACAATGGGGTTTCAAATCCCATTTGCCTAGCATGTCATCAACTTGAGACAATTAAGCCTATTTTATTATATTGTTACATAGCCTAGACTATGTGGCAATGGATTCATACCCTTTTTCAACCATTCATGCCTGAGTTTTTAAAGTGGAATATGGATCTCTTGGGGGATTCTACCTTGCTTCTTATAAGATACAATATATTTTGGTAAATTTTTCATGTCGGTATTATTTTTCAAAAATGAAAAGCTATATACTATTCTTGTTTTAATCATGAGGAAATGGAACATATTTTTCTATTACTAACAAATCTACTACCATTTCTAACGTTATTCTCTAGATTCAAAGTTAGTCTGATAAAATTCACATGGAACTTAACCACCTCCAACATTTTATTGATCACTAGGGGAATGCCCCATCTATGGTTAGCCATGAGCCTTTAGAGCTTCCACATATATAGTCATGTCCTCATTAGTGAGGACATGTTATGTACCGACAACATTCTAGGAACTAGCACATAGCCTCTCTCCTCTTTACTTTCCCTCTCTTTAGGCATCTTTATGATGTGATTGGTCTTGTGGATCTACCAAAGGTGGAGGTGGTGGAAGGGACTAAGGCCCTCCCACATATAGCAAATATTTTTGGTTGGATCTTGATATCTCACATGGTGAACATAATGAATAAAATAATAATCTTTAGGATAATTATTTATGGGATCCATTAAATATAGATGAAGACCCCCTACTCAAGGGGGACAGGGTGATAAGTAACATGATATGCTACCTCTTCTGGCCCCATGTTTGATGTTGAATCATAATTGGTTTATTTAATTGCCTATGAATTAATGTGCATATTTTTGGTTTTTACACACTCATGACAATTTTATGTGAATTTTTTTATGTGGTCATTATTTAACCTATGCTATTTTTGATCTTTTCCTAAGGGTTTATTACCTCAACTTGATTATACTTATGGGTTGTGAACTTTTCCACCCATTTTTGTATGATTATCATTGTATCATTATTTGTTTATATTGATATAATTACTCTCTTCAATCAAAAAAATGAATGAAAGAAAAACAATTTAACCTTAATCCTCATATGAAGATCAAATAAAAAAGATTTAAAATATTTTGATTCCATTTTATAAATGAAAATGGTTTTTGATTATTTCATGCTCATGTAGTCACTTTTAAATACTTTTAACTATGTACCCATATTTTTTAAAAAAAGGATTACAATAACTTTTAAATAAATGAGACATATTAAATTTTAATAAATTCCCATTTATTAAAGATGTGATAAATTAGCCTATCACCATACACACTCACAAGGGATAACATGAAAAAGGAAATTTAAATGATGAGAAAACAATGCAAAAGAAGAAATTTTTGTAACATTTTTGGTTGATTTGGAGGAATCTTTTCTGGTAACCATTGAACTAGAATTACTTACATCTAGTGGGCTATGGAGTCAAAAATTTATCTTGATTTGTATGAAAAATTCTTCAACAAATCCTATATTTTTATTATTTTAGATAAATATTAGGGGTCTAGGGGTAGAAACCCATAAAGGGGTCAAGGGTAGCCCCAAGCACAACTTATGCTTTATGATTCCATAAAAATTCCATGACAAAGGCAATTTTATTTTAAAACTTTTGTCTTATAAAAATACCTTTGAATGTTTCCTTTTCCTACATTTTAAATATTTTTCAAATGATGATTTTAAATTTGATCACCAAATCTATGTTCTACTTGTGAGCCATGTCAACATTTTTTATTAGATATGGTTAATATAAAGGGATAAGGGTATCGTGCCCTTAAAAAATACCATAGAATATATTTAAATAAAATAAAGACAAACAAACAAAATATAGTGACAACACATGCCATGAATAATTATATGTCACCAGTAAAAAGTTAGCAAAAAATAAAATAAAAAAACCAAAAATATGTATAGAGGGGAAATGTTGAAGATACTAGTTGTACTCCTCAAAGTTCGAGTAGATGACCTGTTTGCTATTCCAAAACTTTATTTTATCTTTATCCTTTCCTCTTGTTATTTTACTCAGTCCTTGGTAACTTTATTCATCTAGTCTCTTCCTTTTATTGAGTGGGGTCCACTCCTTTTTATCTAGGGATCTCTTCACTAGCTCCTTTTTCTTCTCGTTACTCTATTCTCTCTACTTCTTATTGTGGGGAATGGTGCCAATCTTCCTGACTTCTTTAGTTTTGAATGACATTTCTCCATCAGTTCCCCTTCTAACCTCA